>SATY01001137.1:0-12012 GCA_004335155.1 Ascochyta viciae
CCTCTCTTTTTAGGGTATATATAATTAAAAACTATAGATATTTTCATGTAATTATACCTTATAGTAGCACTACCCTTGCTAGTAGCGCTAGGGTTAAGCGTAACAATAGACTGTTACACCTTAATTTCGTTGTAGCAGTTCAAATCCGGACCGATTGCAGCGGCTGGAACTAGTAATTCTAGAGTCTTAGGTTTGAGTCAGCAAAGGAACACCTTATAGTGTTTTTAGTTAATTTAATGCTTTTTTTTTGCTAAGGCATGGTTTTTTGCTGAGGCTACAACACTAAAAAAAAATCTAAGCGTCTACCTAGATAACCAATCACGTTAAGTTTATTAAGTTTTTTGTTATCTAAGTACTTGTTTGCTTGCAAATTTGGGCAGAGCGACTTAATTTAATTAACTTGCAAATTTGCAATCAAGCAAATCAAGTTAATTAAGTTGACTTGATTGTTAACAAATCTGATTGCACGGTGAAGACAGTGAAGGCGAATAAGGTGATATAAATGTTGAGATTAGAGATTATAATAAAGATAGTAGCTGTTAAAAGTGTGTACACTGTTCCCTTACATAGATTGTTATAACGAAGCTAACGCATACATATATAGAGATAGGCAAGGGCATAGAAGAGGCGCTTTACTCTAATCTAGAACACTAAGAGGTGTTTAAGCTGAATTGGGCTACTTACTAAGATTTGTTGACAAACACGCAACTATGGGCTAGAAACTAACACATTACCTATAGCGCCTATTACAGCAAAACAACCTAGCGCTTCTAACCTTAAGCATGCTGTTCTGCAGGTAAGTTTAAATAGCACGCAACTTATACTTGTTCTACCTAGGATTTAACAAGACAGTAGCTAAAGGATGCGTTTTAGTCTATTTGTAAAGGCTTACCTCAATTACGAGCACGTAAGCGTATTGTAGAATGCGTTCTTCTACGTAGGCCTAACATTGTAACGTTTGTTTAGTAAAAGGCTTATTTGTTTCTCCTAAACTGCAGATTTTGGACCTGTTAACATAGCTACTTCTAAGCAAGCCTATTGCAGCTTAAACGACTAGAAAGAGCAGCTCTTAATGGCTGATTCTAAAGTAAGTTTTTACTCGTTCTATTTCTTCTACTTGTCCTAGGAAGTTTTCTTAAATTAATTAACTACAGATTACAAAGGCGATTACGAACATCTAGTCTAGAGAACCTTATTCTTAATTTGCATATAAAATTGTATAGGATGCTGTTCTTAACTGTCAGTTCTCTTGTAAGCTTAAAACCTTAGCAGCTAACTTAAATGCACAGTTAACATGTACGTGCTAGCACAGCTGTTCTACCTGCACATTAGCAACAGCGACTAGTAGGCAATAATTTCTAGATTAAACAGTGCTTTTTGCAGTAACGTTATAGTTCTACAAGAGGCTTAGCTGCTTAGCTAATGCGATACGTGGATTATCTGCACAAAAATAGACTTAAGAACATAGTTAGGTTATGTAAAGCATTTACTAACAAGGCTGCACAAGAGCGCTTTTAGTTTATTAAGTAAGGTAGTGGTTTTTAATCTTCTGCAATGTTAGAGGCTACCTAACAGTCTGCAGACAAAGCAGCAATAGTTGCTAAGGCTAGCTAGTGCCTTGAGGTGAGTATTGGAATCCGCACTAGCTCTTTTATTAACTAAACAATTGCAGGAACTTTAATTAGCCGCTAGGGAGCTCTTGCTGCAGGACCCTTCTAGGTATCTGCTAGTTAAGGCAGTCTAATTAAGTACGTTGTTACAATTAAACACGTGCAGATTATTATGCTAATTAATCTACTAGAATTGTTCTCTAAGTTACGTCTGCCTCTTATTGCAATGGGTTTCTTAGCACTAGCTTTAGTTAATACAGGAAACATAGAGAGCAACACAGCAGGCTTGTAGTACACGCGTAGAAGGATAGTTTAGATACTTAAAAATATTGTTAAAATTCTGCCTTGTGTTTTATGAATTGAATGCATTATTTGTTAATAAACTGTGAAATTAACTACGTTGTAGGTGTACAAAGTAAGTAATTAAACACAGGAATGTTATTCTGCATTATGCCTAGGACAGGCATAGCGCTAAATAATCCTCTAACAGCTTAACCCACAACAGCACACTAAAACAATCTATCCCTATTAACACTAGCAGCTATGGCCACTACACAGTAGAGCATAGTTACGTTTATAGAGCGCTTAGCAAATGCTATACTAACTAGGGAGCGCAGGATTGTTTTAGTTTAGTAGTTAACAATATGCTGCACATAGATGTGACAGGTATAAGCGTCTTTTACATTATAGTAGAAGGTGTGATTATCTGTATTGTTGTGCATTCTTTTCTAACACACTTTTCTTAGCATTGTATTTGAACACTAATTTACTTGGTGCACACGTTAATCTATCTGAAACTGCAGCTTAGAGCTACTTAGCAGCGATAAGCGCATTTTAGCGTGTAGGACTAATTCTACAAACTGAATGTCCTGCTCTAGTTGAACGCAATTCTAGTCTACTTAAAGCACAAGACGGGTCCTAAAGCGCCAGCACTAAAGGAACTACTTTATTAGAGTCTTACTATGTTACAAGCGCGCGCTTGCAAGACGTAGCGCTCTTAAGAGATAACCTTTCACCTGCTAATAGAATGGACGATTTGATTAGCTAAAAGGAGTTGCAGATTAAAGAAAGCGCGCGTTAGGATTCTATTAGGTTAACTAACTAACACAATGTTGTGGGACAAGAGGAGGAGCTTAACAATTGCTCTTATAGCAGGAAGTTGTTTCCTAAACTATCTGCCTTAAATAAAAGCGCACCCTATGTTTTACAGCGAAGGAAAGGATCACGCCAGCCTGTTACAGAAGACTAGCTACAAGCTGTTTAAGCATATACTAGAATGTAGAAGAATTTAGTGCAATCTAGTACGCTACTATGTAACTTTTAGAATGAGAGTTGCTATATAATATTGATTGTGATATTCTATAGGTGTGGATTATTACCTCTTTGAACATCTTATGTATGTTATTCTTCCTAATGCATCTGTATAGATAGAATATAAATCTCTATTAGATCTTTAATGCTATAGCTATAGTACAGCCTTTATGTGCTACCTGTACGTAGATCTTACTTAGTTGTCTGCTAGTCTCTACTGTTTTGCGTTGGCTAGAGGACCGTGCACGCGCGTTATCTACCTCTAAGGGGTGGACAGCGCCTGCTCTTAGCACCTACACAACGCAATGCACACTAACCTACTAGAACCTATAGCTATTGTCTTACAACATGTCCTACCTAAGATACAAAACTATATAGATCTTATTACATTAGTATAAGAGTAGGACACACAGAGTACAACTTACAGCTAATAGGCCTTAAGCTAGTTAACACCTTTGCATCTCACTGCAAGCGATTTCTAATAATTAATAATTAAGTTACAGAGTGCATCCGCGTAGCTTGTAAAGCTGCTTAAAAAAGGTCTCGCAATGGGATAGCCTAGAGATAGGCGTTGTCTTCGCATTCTCTTCTGCCTTCAACAATTCCCCTACTAATACAATCCTTACATTCTTTTAAACAACAGACTGCACGCAAATACTAAAAGTCTAAGCTGCCTTTATACGTAGATTAGTGGCCTGCTGATATTAGGCATGTCCTGCCTTTCCTAAAACCTTGATATAGTTAACTGACAAAGAACACACAAAAACAGCCGCACCCTTTTAGCAACTAAAACAACTACTAAGGACTGCTAAACAAGCGTGCAAACTTAGATAGGCAGTTAGACGTTCCTTTACAGAAGCTGTCTTCCTAGGATTAGTCTAGACAATTAACACCAGTCTATTAAGTTAACTTGCTAAAGGGAAACGATTTAGGAATCCGCGTAAGCATAGCAGATAGAACTTATTAAGAAGTGTTACCTGTTGCAGCTCTAAACAAGCAAGTTGAACTAGAAACTATAGAAGCTGAAAAGTCTACAACTGCACAAGGAGTATTACTGCAGGCGTTATTAGTACATAATAATGTACGCAACTATAAGGATTCTGCATAGATATTAGCAATCTCTGCTTACAAGGACAGCTTAGCGTTAAACGCATGTCTACTATTAGACTTAAACTTAAGGTTGTTAGGCGCTATCCAACGTCACCTAAGAGAGAATCTGTTAATAATAGAAAACATCATAAGCAAGTCTGCGCTGAATTCTAAGCAGCTGTCCTATTCTACAACATTGTTAGATATTACGTATTTATTTAGCAAGAACCTTATAATAGGATCCTTAGTTAATACACAAGACAAGTTCTGTTATAGCCTTCTTAACCTTAAGATTAAAACACAGGTTAGTTAACAACCTGTAATAAAAGGTTTTACTAAAGTAGAGGCAATCTACCTCACTAACTTAATTTTTATTAACCTTATTAGACTGCCTTTACAGAAATGTTTAATTAAGCTTGTTAACAGCTATACTACTAAGAAAGAAGGCTTAATTAGGCCTGCATCTGCTGTGAGAGCGGAAGAGGCTGCTAAACGCAGCTTAACCCTACTGCTGTTCTAGGAATACTTCTCTTCTATGTCGCGTGCAACTTGATTGGCTAGTTAAAGTTATCTACACGCTATAGGCATCGCTTACCTTAATACTATTTTTAGTCTTATTAAGTGTATAAATACGCATAAGCTCTACACAGAAATTATAAACGCTGCTAGGAGGAAAGAAGAATAGATTACTTGGTTCTTAATTAACTATGGTTACAAAACGGCTTAGGGTAAGAACTAGCTAAGTGTAGCAGCGACATATCTTTGCAGCATTCTAGATGTTATAGCTAGTACACTAGACTTTAGCAACTAGCAGGGTGCAACTGTTAATGCACTAGTTAAACACTTTAATTTTAGCATTCTTGTTATTTTCCCTATGCACATGTTGTAGAAGTAAGACTACTTAACTCTGTATTTCTATATGGTTTCTAACGTTCTATTGCTAGACTTTGTAAACTTGGCTTGCAACGCGTGTCTGCTTTATTGTGACTTCTACAAGACGTCTTCTTATTGCTTAAAAGTCTAACTAACACGCTTATGGAACATGTTTACAACCCTATTGTTAAAGGTTAAACGCTTATTCTAATATAGGACATCCTACTAAGTATAGTTCTTGCCTGTCTTTTAAGAGATGTGTTAGATGCTACAGATGTTACGCTGCCTATATAATCCTTGTAAACAGCAACACTTTAGGATTCTTGTACAACTAAAGCTGCAATGTTTACTGTAGTATTATTTATAGTTGTGTCTTAAACTATTACAATAGTTGCTTTTTTTTTAAAGTCTAAACTATATACTTTACATAGCCCCTAAGGCAGCCCTTGTTTTCATATGATTTATGTGGCAGACCTTTAATTACAGCAGACTTATCCTATGTTTATAACTTTAATTCTTCCTATTGCTAAGCGTTTAATCCTTCTAGTAGGTATTATTTACTGTATCTACCTAAAATTAGGTTTGCTCTATAGTTTTAGGGTTAAGCTTCTCTGCAGTGTCTCTGTTATACGAGCTAATAGCTATAGAAATCTTAGCGATAAAACAAATTTAGTGAGCACTAACATTTAACATACTAGGTGTGTTAAAATAAGTATTAGCATCAGGTTTTAGGCTCTTTAGTGAAGGAGGCAATAGGTGCTTGCTGTAATACTGCAATTTGCATGCGCTAGCAGTTGGCTATTGCATTGCATAGCATCTTAGCGTGCATTCAACTCCCTGCAATAAGCATTAACATTGCTGGTTAGAGGTAGTACACGCGCAAGGTTCTGCCTTAACTATTTAATTCTACATCTAGCTTAATTAGTGCCTACTTGTACATATTTGTTAGTAGGGCCTTACTTTAAAGTTCTGTTAGAACACTTTCTGTTCTTCTTTTAGCAGCTATAGCCACCCTAGTGCATCTCTATCTATTAAAGAGATCTAATGCCTTACCTTTGCTGTAGTCTCCTTTGCAGGATCTTTGTTTGTTATTGTAGAGTCTGTCTATGCCTTAGCAAGCATGTACTTGCTCTAACGCTAGATGTTTTGTAACAGTGTAAACATAGAACCTGTTATAAAATAGACAGGCGCGTAAGGGCCTGTGTATAGTAAGTAAGAGGTACCTGCTAGCTGTACAATAGTATTACTAGCTTCTAGATACACTAAGAATAGCTAGCTAACTAGTTTGTTTGTTGCACTGAATTCTTTAAGGTCTTCTACAGACCCTAGTAGCTAAGACGTCTAAGCTTTGTCTCTGAATTCTATGCGCGCAGAAGTAACAACCCCTACGCAGTTAATATATAGCATTAACTAAGCTTCCTGTGTTGCTGCTAACTAGAACGTGCTTAATAGTAATAGGTTGTTTAGCGCTATCTCTTTCTGCTTCTCTACTTAAACTGTCTTACAGAATTAGGGGAGCAGGTCCTACTCTAGGAGATTAACTAGAAACCCTAGCACTGTGTTTGCAATTGCAACACTAAGGTTAAGCAAATTAAAAATCCTGTCCCTACCTTTTATCCTATTAATGACCTTGCCTGCTTGCCTTTCTTTAGCACATTAATCTTCTTCTTTGTTGACGCTATAATTGTGCATGTTAAGCGTGTTGAACGCTAACAGCTTATTAAACACATCTTAGCAGCGCAAGAGTAGCCTTGCGTAAACATTAAGTAAGGCAGGAACAATTACTGTTACTCTTAGACAACTGTTAGTAAAGAAGGCTTGTGCCTGTGCTGCAGAAAGGAGTAGGAAGATAGGATCAGACCTAGTAATGCTACTATCTGCTACTTAAGCTTGGTACTCCTCTAGTAGGAGCGGAGGAGCTGTGCTGATATTTTTAAACAAAGCAATTTTTGCTAGGAGATCTCTAACATGTCTTAATAAGTTATCTGCAGCCTTGCACTCTGTATCTCTTAGCTAACACAGTATGCTCTTCTTTGCTATCTAGGTCTTTCTTGTGTAGCGTTCCTGTACGCCACTAATATAAATGTTATATAGTAGAAAGTTAGTTGCAAGATTATCTGCTACTGTTCTTTGTTGACGTTGCATTTAAGTGTTATCTTCCCCTATTTGTTCTATTAGACCTTTTGTATAATGACCTAATTAATATATGTACTTTTAAACTTATTGTTTTGCACTGCTATCTTCTCTAGATGTAAGCTATAATGTTGATGGTAGGTTATGCGCTCTCTGTTTAGTTACTTATGCCCTAGACCCTTAACTGCTCTGTAGTCGCTGTAGTCCTTAATTATAGTACTGTTATTGTTGATACCTTTTGTCTAATGTACTAGAGCTGTTAGACCTGGCTCTAGCTTTGCGCTAACTACCTTCTAGACTCTAACTTCTTCTTCTACCTCTTTGTTACTTATGCTCTGCAGATGTTTTTGCTGGCCTTAGTATCTAGAAGGACGGTTTTCGCAGCTGCGTTTCTTATGGCGTGATCTGGACTGCGGTTTAGTGAAGCTTCTAGAGCAGAATTAGCAAGAATATCTTCTTGTTTAGTTGTTCTGCACATGGCTAGGTGGCATTTGGCTATAAGCTTGCAAATGTTTGTTGAAGTTTTTGTACAAATAGATCTAGTCCTTCTTGTTGCAGCCTTTAATGTTGCAATAAAGTGTCTTGTTGTTCCTAGAACCTTGCGCTCTTAGCTAGGAGTAGCTACTCTAGAAATTTAAGTCTTTAATAACAGGTATTACTGCTATGTCGCGCGTGCACAGATTAGCAGCAAGGAAATTTAATCTAATAGGCTGTTGTTAATTACAAGGACGCAAGGGGAACATAACATGTATAAACTAGAAGCTATTTAGCTATTATAAGGCATATGCGTGATAAGCAGATGCTAGAGCCTTGTACTATAGGTATGTAGTATTACACGCTAAGCTAGTTAGTAGTGTAGCGCGTAAAGCGCGTAGGCAC
Source organism: Ascochyta viciae (assembly GCA_004335155.1). Taxonomy (NCBI): domain Eukaryota; kingdom Fungi; phylum Ascomycota; class Dothideomycetes; order Pleosporales; family Didymellaceae; genus Ascochyta; species Ascochyta viciae. The sequence goes on from SATY01001137.1 coordinate 7,896, forward strand.
TTTACATATTATTGTTTATATAGGGTAAATAGTGTCTATGCACTAACTTTGTTAATTAGGCCTGTAGATGTAAAGTAATCTAGCTTTCTAAGATGTTAGCCCTTTAAACTTTACTATCGCGAATAACTATCCTACTAAATAGATAAGCATCCTCCTTAATAGATAAGCATTCTTCTTAGTAAGTAAACATCCTTTGTTTGCATTGTAGTCTAGCGTTACGAAGGTTGTCTTTGTGCTAAACTGTTTACAAACATAATTTGTCTAGAATAACGTAGTAGCACATAAGCCTGAACCTTAATTTCTAAAGCACTATTATTTCTACTAATGCTTCACTTTTCTTTATATGTAGCAATCTAGTTGTTATAAGTGTTTTGGAAGACTAAGTCTAAATTAGGCTTAGCACGCTAAGCCGATTGCATCAACCTAGGTTGATGCAATAGAACAATGTATTATAGTAGAGAGATTTATCTTTTGCATGTAACATAGAATTAAAAATACATTATACTAAGTAGTTCCTATACAATATAGAGGATACTAGCGTAGCTCTAATTTACTAGTTATTATATGCTTTAACTGTTAATGTTGCTAGAGAAATCTACATCGCAAATTTCTCTTAGCCTAGCATTAAAAACCCTGCATCACAACTTGTCGCAATTAATTCCTAAGCAACGCCTGTTATCTGTGACACTGAATTCTCCCTTTTATAAGAATTGGAGCTGCTATTGTTGGCACCTGTTGCTTGTTGGTTGCTTGAAGACTGCGCAGCGTAGCTTGTTAAGGCTGCTATGCAGTGAAGATCCTTGTAGTTCCTAGGCTAAACAGAACAAGAAGCGTGTAGGCAGCTTGTCCTACTTAAGCTTGTAAGGTGTTGACTTTTTAAAACTGCAATACATGTAAACAGACGGCCCTTACTGCTATTACAGCAAAGATAGTCTAAACAGTATAGGCAGTTCTATTTAGGGAGCTTTAGTCTATTTGCTGGTTTTCTATAATATAGCTAGAGATGTCTTTCTATATTTTTGTATAACAACAGCGGTGTATTGTTTAAGCTATGCGGCAGATTATAGTAGAACTAATCTTAACTATCTATCTCTCTTATCCTTGCTAGCCTCTTGTATTTATTCTAGAATCTTAACTAGTGTTTGCCTATGTAAACTGTTCTCTCTACGTCTAGTATTGATGTTATATTAGAAGATATTATACGCAGTGATTCTCTGTCTAGGTTAATTAGGCTTTTATTAGGCAATAGATGTCTAGTGGACATAGAATAAGGGCTGTTGCACAAGAGCAGGTGCAGTGTTAGTTAAGTAGTTGCTAATAGCTGCAGTTGCTAGGATAGTAGGAACTTATAGTTTAGATGTGTAGGGTTACTCTGCGCCTGCAGAGCAGCATTGTACAACTAAGGCTTAGAACTAAAAAAAAAAGCACATACTATTAGCGAAATTAGCTTATATATACATAATAAGAAGATAGACTTTATTAGACTACAAAAGGTATGCCCTTGTGTCTTTGCCTATTTTAAAGACTAGATTGTATACACTTTGCTTAAATCCTGTTAATACGTCTAGCGTTTTGACTAAAAACAGCACTGCTTAATTATATGCCTAGCTGTTAAACACAAGTTTGCGTCTTCTTTAATCCCTAATATCTTCTAAGCGCATAGGCGGAATGTCTTCAAGACAAGTATACAACTAGCAGGATAGCTAATTATAATTACAGGTCCTAGCTACCTTCTATATTATCCTCTTGTACTCCTGCCTAGTTATGCCTCGCTTGCTGTTCTTCTTGGGGCTTGGCCCATTGTTTATTGTGATTGGGTTGTGATAAGTGTTTCCTTTGCTTTAAGGCTGCTGTTCTGCCTTAGCATCAAGGAGGCTAGAAGAGGGACAAATGTTAGTTGGTGCGCATTTGGCTTTTAGATGTGCAAAGACTATAGCTTGAGACAATGTGCGCGAAGTTGCTGAAGTGACTACTAGGAAGCGCAACAAGGCTGCTGTGACACCTGCATACGACAAGATTAGCTTTCTCCTGCTCCTAGCACTATATATGCTGCTCTTAGAGTAGGTTATAATACTAATTAGTTGAGTTGCTTGCGCTGCTAGAAATTAATTAGGCTGCAAGTAACAGAGGGTGAGCTAGAGTGCCTGCGCATAAGTAGTTAAACATTAGGATCTGTATGTACACAATAAAAAGGGTTTTGTAAGTACCTAAGCAACGCCTGTCTCCTTGTCTACAGCTTAGTGCTGTTGTTGTTTAATTAAAGTTATATTGTGGCGTAAAGTGTAGATAACAGCACTGTAGTGCGCTAGAGTGTGCAGGCCTTAGCACGCGCTACTACCCTGCGTTAACTAGGGCATAGTGCTACTGTTGCTAAAGTTGTACATTTCGCTACAATGCAGGCCCTAACTAATCTTGCCTAGGCGTTAGGTATAGTGTGTGTCCCTTATGTGCTTCTACTTAACTAATAAGTTAGTTGCGCTAACCTTAAGTCTAGATTAGAGAGGCAGTTCGTTTTATTAAGACTAAATACCTGACTAATGCTGACATTGTTGTTTACTAAGCAGCATATACAGGTAGGACTGCAATCTTGTTAATAAGACTATTGTTGTTTATTGCTGATTCTCCTGCAGCACTATATACTCCTACCTACCTTAACAAGCTTACGTAACTAGTGGCCTTGTCTTATTTAAACTGCGACACGCAGGCCAACGAACCATCCCCTTAAGGTTAGGACTATAGCAAGACATTAAAGCGTAAGCAGACTAACAGTCTGCTATAGGATAAGCAACATTTAGTTTCTATTATTATGCATAAGCAGCGCTCTAGCTACAATCTTAAGCTATAGAGATAGAAGGACGTGTATAACACTTCTAATATGCAGAAGTATAGTTAGATATAAGACACTAGTATACGTGTACTAGAGCTATGCTAGACAAAGAGCTTAGAAGGGGCTAGAGCTTAGTAAACTTTCTAATGCATACAACAAACCTAGAAAACTGCAGAAGAATAGCACTTAAATTAAAAATTAAGGTTTAGAGACTACTGTGTATTATGTATGCATCTTCTACTAACTCTAACTCTAAGCTTACTTGTTGTTGTGACTTGTACTGCGCGAACTACATTAATAATACTAAGGTTAACAACCCTTTTTGTTAGCATGGCGTTGCTTGCATAAATAACTAATAGTGAGACAACTTCTGCGCTGTTTATGTTGTTGCAAGCTGTATAAATTTAGAACAGCACTTATGCGCCATAATGCGCGCTAGCCCTCCTTAGGACTAGGGCGTAATAAGAAACAACTATATGTTTATTTTCTGCCTACTAACTAAACTAGCTCCTATGTTCTACCCTAATAACCCTGGCTCTGTTATTACTACATAAACGCTTAAGATGTTCTGCAGCTTACCTCTTAGCAGAATAAATCCTACATAGGCCTCTGTAGGCGCCTTAGGCACTAACTACGCAAATGCTACTAACAGCTTACTTACTAGCTTGTTGGAATTGCCTAACGTGAGCTATATTAAGAGCATGCCTAAGCACCCTATTAACTATAAGGCGCTCTGCACAGCGCTGAATTACGTAAGTATGCTTAGGTTAAATGCAATAAATCTAACATCTATAGTACATTAAGGGTGCACAACTTCTAGAGGACATGTTTAGCAATGATTTTAAGACAGCTATAAAGCTGTTCTAAGAAGGTAAGTTATGTAACGCATATATAGGACTTATGCTAACTTACTATGTTGTAGTAATTGCTCCTAGACACTCTACTAGTGACAAGCACCTTGTGAACATGTAGAATAACACTGCCTTAAATGCAATCATTACATCAGCATACTAAAACGCAGCTAGGGAGGATAATTTAGAGGGCTACACAGAGTGTGAGTTGCTTAAAGATAACTTTAAGGATATAGAGGACATCACTAGCAGAGCTAAAGGTTAGCTTAGCTTGCTTACTTAGGTTGTGAAGGGTGTACAAGATGCTAAGGCTAAGGACACTAAGGATATCGCTAATAGAGCCTAAGGTTAGCTTAGCTTACTTGCTTAGGTTGTAAAGGGTGTACAAGACACTGCAGCTAAGGGCACTAAGAATGTTGCTAACAGAGCCTAAGGTTAG
>SATY01001138.1:0-12008 GCA_004335155.1 Ascochyta viciae
TAATATACTAGCTTAGAAGACTAAGCTATATAAGAGGCTAGCCTACGCCCTAGCGCCCTTTAGCCTCTCTAAGCTAGATAGGGCTAGACTCTTATAACTTATAACACTAAAACTAAGTAAGAGAAGGCTGTAGAGCTATGTTGTTAGGCAATACATATACAAAGTTTAGCAACTTAGCGTTGTTAATGTGCAAAGGTAGGGGAGGCATAATAGTAAAGAAGTAAAGTAGAAAGTATGTAGAGTGTAAGTAGAGTGCAGATAAAGAAGAAGAAATTAAGGTATCTACTCTTTATATACTATAACTCTCTTACTTCTATCTGCTGCCCTACTAATGTTCTGCTGCCTTACTGCCTACTTTCTAAACAATTAAACACCTATACTTTATATAGTTGGCAAGGAATAATGCGCGCCTAATAGGACACTTACTATACGTCTACAAAGTCCCTAGCCTAGAGCAAACAATATCTAACTCTATAATATAGGCATAGCTAACACTATGCAACTAGCAAATAGACTCCTATAATAAGACTAATCTAAATATAGAGTAACACCTTTAGGCATTATTATAATTAAACTGCCTATATATAGTGTATTGCTTAGGGCCCACTTACGCAAGAGACAGACAACCCTTAGGCACTAACTAGATACCCTATAGGGTACCTCTTAGGTAAAGGTAATAATATATCTAGCTAAACTACTGTAGTAGTTAAGTAAACAAGTCTACGCCTCTAGCAACTATAGTTATTTAGACTAAGGGTAATAATGCCTCTGCAGAGCTTATAGACAAAGGGCCTAGACACTTAAGTAACCTATAGGGGACAAGTTATTACACTAAGAAAACAGCTTAGGGCAGTATATTACTGCACTTAACACTAGCTCCTAGGCAACTATAGTCCTTAGACTTAGAGTAGCAGTGCTCTATAGAGACTGTAGTGCAGCAACAGGTATCCTATAGGATAAACCTGCTATAATTACTATATAGTTTATTCTGTATCTTCTTTTTACTATGCTCCTAGAAGTTAAGGCTACTAGACTAAGGGCACTATATCCTTAAGAGGACTAGGGTAAGGCTGCGGACACCCTATAAGGCAGTACTAGCTAAACACTTATTTAGTAATCTACTAGACTATTACCTAACTCCCTAACAGCCTTAACTATAGGTTCTAGAGTCTTTAATCCTAAGGGATCTAGAGGTAAGGTTACCTAGTAAGTAGTAAACTAGTGCTAGCTGTACCCTATAGGGAGTTATTTATGCTAACATAATTAATAGATTTAAGCACCTACTAATAAGCAAACTAGCTTTCTCCTAACTATTTTCCTCTTACATTAGAGGTTTTTTTAGAGTTTAAACTAGCAAGCATTAGCACATAGGGTTTAGCAGTCTAGGACAGACTACAAGTAAGAGGGGGGCTATTATTAGGGGCTTTCTACCTTAGGCATGCTAACTCTTAGAAACACCTTAAGGCAACTATAGTTACCTCTTAGAGCCTACACACACGTATATATTCCTCTAAATCCTTAGGGGCTTAACCCCTAAGGATTTGTCTCTTATCTTATCTAATACTATACGTTTTGTTCTATCTCTTGCCTGCCTGCAGTGCCCTCACATTTTTAAGCTATTAGTAACGCGAAATTCTGTATTATCTCTTATATAGGAGGTAAGTGACAGCTAGTAAGCAATTCTATATACTTTACTAGCTCTATCTCCTGTTATAGGTTAAGCTGTTGTTAATTAATAATCTTAGTTGTGTGTGATGTCTAAGTGCCTTAGTGTCTCTGAGCTAACGTTGATCAATCAACACTGTACTTAGCTGCAATTTAAGTATACAAGAATCCTTCTCCTGGTTGCAAGGATTCAATTGCTGAAATCGCTGACTGAATTAGATCCATATTGGTTGTATTGTGACGCGTCAAAGATTGGTGCATTTGGTGTTGGCGGGGCGTCACGCGAATCCGGGCATCACGCGCACGGACACGGTAGCGCGCCCGTACCCCAGGTTGTGGGGAAGCTGTCGGATGAAGGCTGGAATGGGAATGGACGGAGCACCCGCAATGCATAAGAAGTACTGCCCGGTCACAGTCGGCCGGTGATCCTCTCTGAGCTCCCCATATAAAACGCGGTGAGTCGTGCGATCGCATTGAAGCTTCACGAACACTGACAGAAGCAGACACACAGCAGCATGGTCTTCACTGCGCCGACATGGGTGCCCCAGCTCGCCTCCCCACCCGACTCGATCCCGATATGCGACTTCATGCTTGAGGAACACTATGGCCGCCATCCTTTGGGCTACTCGAACAACCCCTTCACCTGCGGGTTGACGGGCAAGACGTACTCGAGCCTCGAGGTGCGTGAGCGCGTCGACTATCTGGCCCGTGGATTGGCCAAGGAACTGGGTTTCCATCCGAATATGGGCTCTGAGTGGGACAAGGTCATCGCCGTGTTTTCCGTAAACACACTCGACACACTGCCGCTAGCGTGGGCGACGCATCGTCTTGGTGGTGTACAGAGCCCGGCGAATGCGGCGTACAGTGCTGCGGAGCTGGAGTATCAGTTGAAGAACTCTGGCGCCAAAGCGCTGTTCACCTGCGTTCCGCTGCTGGAGACGGCAAAGGAAGCTGCTAAGAAGAGCGGCATCCCGGACAACCGCATCTACATCCTGGATCTGCCGGCAGCCTTCACAGGCGGCAAGGGTGCGCCGAATGGCATGAAGACGGTCGACGACTTCATCCGCGAGGGCAAAGACTTGGACAGACTCGACAGGCTGGACTGGAAGGACGGGGATGGCGCGAAGAAGGCTGCCTTCCTGTGCTACTCGAGTGGAACGTCTGGTCTCCCAAAAGGCGTCATGATCTCGCACAGGAATGTGATTGCCAACACCAGTAAGTCGATTGTGAACACGTCCCTGCGACCGTACTGACAGAGGCAGTGCAATTTAGCACCTTCGAGAAGCCGTACAGAGACACCATCATCAACGATGTGCGCAATCAGTCTGACTACATAGAGAACTGTCTCGGCCTGCTGCCCATGTCCCATATCTACGGTCTTGTTGTGATTTGCCATGTCAGCATGTATCGCGGCGACGGCGTCATTGTGCTGCCCAAATTCGAGTTTGCAAGCACCCTACAGGCGATCCAGGACTACAAGATCAACACGCTCTTCCTAGTCCCGCCAATCATCATTCAGATGACCAAAAACAAGCAGCTTCTCTCCAAATACGACCTCAGCTCGGTTTGGTCTCTCTTCACTGGCGCCGCGCCGCTAGGCAAAGAGACAGCAGAAGACATGCAAGCCATCTTCCCGTCCTGGAAGATCCGGCAGGGATACGGACTTACCGAAACGTGCACCGTCGTAACGTCCACATCGCCCGACGACGTCTGGTTTGGCTCCTCAGGCTCCATCCTGCCGGGCATCGAGTGCAAGATTGTCACCATCGAGGGCACCGAAATCACGGGGTACGACCAGCCGGGAGAGCTGCTGGTCAAGTCTCCGGCGGTGGTGCTAGGGTACCTCAAGAACGACAAGGCCAACACGGAGACGTTCCAGGACGGCTACATGCGCACTGGCGACGAGGCAGTTGTCCGGAAAGGGCCGAACGGGCACGAACACGTCTTCATTGTAGATCGCATCAAGGAGCTTATCAAAGTCAAGGTAGGTTTGGCTCACGCTCAGACAGAAAGGTACTGATAGTATTTGTAAAGGGCCACCAAGTGGCTCCCGCCGAGCTGGAAGCCCATCTCCTCACGCACCCAGCGGTCAACGACTGCGCAGTGATCCAGGTCCCCGACGACGAAGCCGGCGAGGTGCCCAAGGCGTTTGTTGTCAAGTCGGCCTCTGTGGGTCTGGAGGAGAGCGATCGCATGGTTGCGCGCGACATCCAGAAGCACGTTGAGAAGACCAAGGCGCGGTACAAGTGGATCAAGGGCGGGGTTGAGTTCATAGATGAGGTGAGTTCTGGAGGTGCTATGGTATTGTGCTGGGCTAACGCGTGCAGATTCCCAAGTCGCCGTCTGGCAAGATTCTCAGGCGGCTCTTGAGAGACCGGGAGAAGGAGAAGAGGAGGCAGGCGGGCAGCAAGTTGTAGTGGCAGACAGTTGTAGGAGCAGATGTAGTGGCAAAAAGTTATAACATTACTTCTTGCGTATGTTTAGATAGCATTGATCCATCATCAAGAGAATTGATTGTGGAGACGAATCCATGTTTGCAAGACGTGAAGCTTGATGACAAAGCCAAAGTGACGTGTGTGGGGTTCGCTGACCCCTCCACGACGGCCGACGTGGTGCCGAACAAAAAAGTCGTCGACAGAAGCGCGTACGGCATTTCTAAGCAGCGCCACGGAACCAAACTGCCTGAACAGCCGCAAAGCGTGCGCACAATACCCAGAAAGCACGACATACACACACGGCAAGAATGTCGGCCCAACAGCCCCACGACGAGCCTGAAATCGACTACCACGACGAAGACAACGTGCTCGACGCCGACGAGGCCGAGGAGATTGTCGAGGATGACGGCGACGTGCCCATGGACAGCGACGACGAGGGCGACGACGACGTGCAGATGGAGATCAACCTGCAAAACGACTCGATTGCGCATTTCGACGAGCACAACGACTCCATCTTCTGCATAGCCCAGCACCCTGTCCACCCAGAGATGATTGCGACCGGCGGCGGCGACGACGTGGGCTACATCATCGACATCACCGCTGTGCCCGAGGGCCAGGCCGCCGGCGAGCGCGAGGGCCTGAAGAGCGTCTTCAAGCTGGAGGGACACAAGGACTCGATCAACGCCGTCGCCTTCTCCGAGCCAAAGGGCCAGTTCGTAGCCACAGCCGGCCTCGACGGGAAGCTGCGCGTCTGGCAGGGCGTCCCCGACGGCAACAAGTGGAAGTTCCTCGCCGAGTCCAGCGAAGTCGACGAGATCAGCTGGCTTGCCCCCAACCCCTCGCCCGCACACCCCAACGTCATCGCCCTCGGCGCAAACGACGGCTCCGTCTGGGTCTACCAGCTCTCCACCGAGAAGGGCAACGAGCTCCAAGTCCTCCACGCCTTCTACCTACACACCGAGTCCTGCACCGCCGCCGCCTGGACCCCCGACGGCTCGCTGCTCGCCACCACAAGCGAGGACTCGAGTCTCTACGTGTGGGACGTCTTTGGCGACGCCGCCTCCCAGGGCCTCATCGACCCCAGCGCGCAATCCGTCGTCGGTCTCACAGGTCTCGACGAGCGCTTCTTCGTCCAAGGCGGCCTGTACAGCGTCGCCATCCCCCCCACAGGAGCCTTCGTCGCCGTCGGCGGTCCAGAAGGACAAATCCGCATCGTCGGCCTGCCACGCCTCTCCTCCGAACCCGCCTCCACATCCTCCGGCGGTAGCGGCGCAAAGGGCAAAGCCGGCGGCAGCAAACAAGCACCCGCCAAGGGCTCCTCCGCGAGCGCCGGCCAAACAGGCCAAATCCTAGCCTCTCTCCAGGCAGGCAGCGACAACGTCGAAACCCTCTCCTTCTCCTCCGCACCCCTCACACTCATGGCCGCCGGCAACGTCGACGGCAGCATCACCCTCTTCGACACAGCCCACCGCTTCGCCGTACGCCGACGCATCGAAGACGCGCACGCCGACGACGAAATGCCGCAAGCAGTCGTGAAGCTGGATTTCGTCAGCAAAGAAGGCCCCGGCGGGTGGCTGTTGACGAGCGCAGGCTTCGACGGCGTGGTACGGAGATGGGACGCCCGGGGTGGCACAACGGCGGCGAACAAGGGGCTCGTCGGCGAGTGGAAGGGGCATCGTGGTGGGGGTGAGGGAGGAGGTGTTATGGGGTTCGTACAGGGCGGTGGCGAGGTAATCATCACGGCGGGAGATGATCATGTTGTTTTGGTTTACGACGCCCCGTTGACCCAGTGAGGGGAGCATGCATGCGTGAGCGCCGAGCCTTGGACGGGGGAGCGTGATGAAGCACGAATACCCTCAACGCTCCAACACTCACATATATAGAATTTAGACGACGACAAGCAAGTTCAATGACCCACCACTACCTATTCCTCTCCCCATCCAACACAGCAGCAAGCAGGCCCGCAATTCCGAACGACACACAACAGCATCCCTGCCATCATAGTAGGAACAAGCACCTCCAATCTCTCAGGCCAAGTAATTAATGGACGAACAAACACGTCACGCAGACTACTGATTCCTGAACCCTCCGTTCTCCTGTGTTGAGTTCCTTTCTTCCTCTTCTCTTCTGTTTTTTTCCCGCTTATCGACATTAATCGGCATTATGGTAATAACAATATTTGCTTATTCAACCCAGAAAGGCCAGATTTACGAAGGATAAATTATTCCAAGTCAAGATGGGATGGATGAGCGAACCGAAGTGACGTAACACAAATAAAAGTAGGATAGTACAAGATATCCACCAATGTCTTGAGCCTTTCATATCCTGAGTGGTGACGCTAGTTCTGTTCTGTTCTGTTCTGTTCTGTTCTGACAGACCAGTAGTATTCAGGAATGGGAAATGGGGCAGAAGGCCGAAGGTTGCAGAACGGTGCAGTGCGGTTATATCTCTGCTTTTGTACTTTTGTGGGAGTAAGTGATCAAAAGGACATGTCAAGAGGTCCTTAGCTTTCGAGTAGCTGGTAGTGATGGTGGGTTGATGGTGGGTTACTTGTAAAAAGGGATATGAAAGGGTTGCATAGATCGCGTTTATCTGCTGGTGGACATCAAGAGGTCTTTGGTGTATTCTAGATCCTTTTAGGCGGCGTTTTGTCTGCGTTGTAGTGCTCGGTGGGATTGAAGATGCGTTGGGCTGCTGCTGGTGGAGAAGAGCATGGTAAGAGGTCTTTGGGCTTTTGAATCCAAAGAATTCGAACCTCCCATTCAACATCTTGAATTAGATTTTTCTATAAAATGAAGCAGATGACAAGCCTGCTGTCCTGAAACTGGGAAAAGAGGTGCTTATGACCCTTTTTTTTTGTCGAAGAACACAGCACAGCACATAGGCCTTTTTCAATCTGCTTTTGATACCAAACGATGTGAACTGCATCAGGGAACAAAGAGGAGCTTTGGTTCGGATTATATACCGATCCAAAGCGGTATGCCAGACACTGGTATGATGAGAATCCGGGCTTTGCTTGTGTTTTTGAGAAGTAGCCACTCTTGGAACCTTCAAGAGGTAGGTTGACATGCCAATCAGCCGTATGAGAGGGCACATTTGTTGAACGATATCCGATTTTTGCTTGTGTTTTTGAGAAGTAACTGCCTTTAGAACCTTTAAGAGGTAGGTTGACATGCCAATCAGCCATGTGAGAGGGCACATTTGCTGATGAAAGTCCGCTTTTTACGCGCAGAAGGTAAGAGGTAAGCTCATATATTCGACAGATATGATGTTGCCTACCGAACGGCATGAGATCGCGGTATCTAACTTGAATATTTGAGAGCATGGGTTTTGATGGCGAGTTTTGACGGCAAAGACGTGAACAGAAATGACGGATGTTGGACGCTAGATTTAAGTAACAAGCGAGAAGGTGGAATGTGTCCGTTTTCGACGCTGGTCCAGAGAAGCCGTGATATCTGTTGATACATGACAAGACCTGCTTCCAAGCGGGTGAAATGCAATACGGCCAAATTTCCTTATCCGCACATATGCTAACATTCTGTACCCAAGCCTGCAGGAAAAACAAGTGTTGAACTGCTCCGTTTGAAAGCGGCAAAAAACTTCAAATATGTTAAGCAATACTTTTGACTGCTTCTGCAGTGAGTTTATCCCAGGACTAAGATTTTTTATCGACTTTCAACAGCGGGGAAAAAGCACATTTGTGCTCAGGCTTAGTCTTTCGAGAGGCACAGAACACATCAGACCGATTCCTGGTCTTTTGAATCCATGGTGTTGTGGTAGTGATATTTGTTTTGAGGAAATGTTGCACCCACGTTCGCTTGAATATAATCTTCTTATCGAGGTTATCAAGAGTGGCACTCAAGACCAAGTCGAGACACGAATGATAGGCTTGTCTCTTTTTAGATTGTTCGTTTCCATTGGTAAGTGAGCGAGGAGATGGATAGGAGGCGAAGATGTGAGAATACGTAGCAAAGCAATTTTGGGAAAGAAACCAGCGAAGTTGGGGGAGAGAATAGAGGTGTCCATGCGCTTAGCTAGGCGATGTCTGCAGCCTCCTTGACTTTGTGAATATCAGTCGTTCGAAAGGAAGGAAACGACATGTTTTTCTTGATCTTTTGGTTTTTGGTATACTTGAGAGAAAAAAAGGTGATGAATGATGCGACTCGTGAGAATCAAAAATATGTCCAGGTCTTGGTTGAAAATAAGGAAGAGACCACGAACGTAGACTGCAAAGGGTTTTCTTTCTCCATTCAATGGAAAGAGCGTTGGGCGGAGAAAAGCACATGTCATTGTCGAGCATTGACTTTTGATGAATATTGGACTAGGAACATGCGTGGCCAGCAGTGACTTTTTTTTTCTTTTTTTTCTTTTTTGTAAAATCACGGAGCATGGCACTGACAGCACAGTTGAAGGAACAGTTCCTTATATATCCATACTCAACCAGTGACAGCGTTTGCTGTGACGTATTCGCGAAGGTCACCTGTGCCCCTTTCAATCACTGACCTACACTCTCATACCACCCTTTCTCATACTTCCCTCTTCGGTTCCACCGCTCTTCTCCCAGCCGTCAGCTTCTCTCCTGCCCAGAGCTCTTCGCAGTATCCACTCCTTCGCAGTGACCGCCTCTTCTTGTTCCTCTAGCCCATTCTCAACGAGACTGCGCAACAGGACATCGTCCTCAGGCCGACAGAAATACACAAGACTGTACCTCGTCACTTCTCCTTGTCGTCCTGGGGGTGCAACAACGCGATGTATATTGCTGCGCAACTGACCATTTGAAAACTTGACCAGCGCATCTCCGAGATTGACAACGCAGTGTCCCGGCAAAGGCTTGACATAGCACCACCCATCCTCACAAAGCTTCTTCTCAACCGCACTCGCCGCCTGAGCCGTCTCATCCGGCGGGACAGCTTCCATGTGCTGCGGCAGCCTAACCTGCAACCCTCCCAACCGATTGAACAGCACCGTCACGCTCCCAAAATCCGTATGTTCTCCAAGCGCCACACCCTTGGTACTCTGATCCTGCGGCGCCGCCTTAACAAAGCGTATCTGATCACCCGAGTTGGCCGTCAACCGATGCAAGCGCGTCAACCCACCGTCACGCCCCGCGTTCTCCGTGAGCGGAAGCCGACTGGACAACAGCGCGATAACGAGCTGGCAAATCCCATGACTGCTCTTGATGTAGCGTTCGAACACCCGCCTTTCTCCATCACCGCTCAAACAAACAGGACTCGGCAATCTATCCGCCAGCCCGAGAATATCGTCTTTGGAAACCTGCCGTACCGCATCGCCTCAGCATCTCCCCATCACGAAAGCTATAGACAGACAACTCACGTTGTAAAATTCATTTCTATCTCGCGTCCCATTCTTGTCAATGATCCCCTCTCCAAACCCTTTATACCCGAAATAACTCCCTTTGCTCTTGAAATCATACTGCACTTTCTCTTCGACGGGAAGGTCGTAGAAGGCCGTCATGAGCTGGAAGAGTTGGTCCGAGTCGGCGAGTAGAGCGGTGCCAAGCTCGTCGTTGCGTAGGTCGAGGTAGAAGAAACCTAGGTCTTGACATGCGCGCCAACATCGCTCCTGCTCTTCTGGGTCGTGGGTTAGGAGCTTGGTGAGTGATATGAGGAGGAGTGGTGCGGTGGGGACGTCGTCGGGGAAGGGGGGGAGATTCGTGAGGGAGGAAGCTGGGGGCGAGGGCGAGTGGTCTGAATGTGGCATTGTCGATGTTTGGTGTGTTGCTTTGCGGCGAGTGAGACAAATCCAACACGAATAATGGTCTTGGTGATGAGGTAGAGTGGACCGAGGTGGACACAACATGCGGGTGCGGGAGAGCTACTGGAGAACGCGGGGTAGCTCGGATGGGGTGCACGTCAAGACATCACACAACAACACGATCATGAGCCGAACGAGGAGACACACATTTCATTGATATCCACAGATGTCACCACAGATTCCTGCTCATACCCGAACCAAGCAGCACTTGCTTAGGCACGAGAGTGAACCCTGCCCAAGGTAGTACGCCAGCCAAGCAATGAACACCAAGTTTATAAACACAAGTCAAGACCGGAACGAACTCCCAATGCCTTCATTATACATGTTGACCTTGTGGTAGTCAGTACCGGTAGGACAGTAGGTAGGAGAAGAAGACTAACCATCGACGTTGCAACGCGCGCTTACAGCCTGGAGCCGTGAACGACCTTGTAGTCAACAGCCATCTCGAGACCGTCGTCATTGATGACGAGGATGCGGACGGAGCCGCGGCCGTTGTCGAAGGACTCGGCAAGACGGGAAGAAAGACCGCTCTGGTCGAGGACGGGGAGACCCTGCTTAACATCGCCAGTCTCGGTCATGGCAACAACACGGCCGTCTTCACGGATGTCGAGAACGCGGTACTGCTTGAAGACAGGGCCGAGCATGTTCTGGACAACAACCGAAGGGGCGGGGTTGGAGATGAAGCTAGACTCCTCGTGGAGCTGCTTGGTGAAGAGGTCAACACCGAGGTAGCGGTGCTGGCCGGTCTGGGAGGAGGTGGTGATGCGGATGACCTGGCAAGGGCGGCCCTGGAGGATCAGGAGATCGCCGATGCGGATGTGGTGGCAGGGGATGGTGATGGTGTTAGCGGAAGCCATCTTGCGTGCGGTTGCGGGAGCGGCCGGAACGTAAGGAGTAACTGCGGGAGCAGGAGCGCTGGCACGGACGGACCTCTGGACAGGAGCACCGGACGAGACGGGGCGGCTGGGGAGAGGGGCGGGGGCGGCAGACACGTGGGAAGGTGCTGCGTGGGAGGGTGCGTGCGAAGGAGCGCGCGAGGGAGCGTGGGATGGGGCGGCAGAGACGTGAGAAGGAGCACTGGTGGTGTACTTCTCCTTGACGATGATCTCTTCCTTGTCGTCCGAGTACTTGTTTCCGGCGTACGAGTCGG
The DNA here is from genome assembly GCA_004335155.1 of Ascochyta viciae. Lineage (NCBI taxonomy): Eukaryota > Fungi > Ascomycota > Dothideomycetes > Pleosporales > Didymellaceae > Ascochyta > Ascochyta viciae. The sequence goes on from SATY01001138.1 coordinate 11,026, forward strand.
AGTGGTGGTGGTGGTGACGGTGGGGGTGGATGGGGTGGGCTACGCGTTCAGCAACCTTGTGGGCGACCTTGTGGGCAGCGTCGGAGATACCGTGACGGAACGAGTGGTATTGACCTTCGTTGTCGTAATATCCCATAGAAAGGTGGCGGTGCTTGGGGGCGTCGGCGGTGGAACGAGCAGATGACTCTACTCGGACCTCAGGATAGCGTTGGTCGACGTTGTCCTGGTGCTTGGCGGTGAAGGTCTCGCGGGTGACACGAGAATCCTCGACGATGGGACGGGTGCGTTCACGGAATTGGCGTTCGGTAACGTCAATCTGGGTGGGCGCGTAGTCGGTGGCAGGGCCGTGGACAGTGTCAAAGTGTCTGTCGTAGGTGCGGTCCTTGATGTTGACGTCGAAGTGGGAGTGGGAGTGGGAGTAGGTGGCAGAAGGTTGGGGCGGGAAGCTGGTGGAAGAAGGGCAGGTCAGCTATGAGCAGGGAAGAGGAGGTGAGGGAAAAGTGGGGACATGCGTGTCGCTCTGACAACAACAAAGCGATTGGGTTTAGCGGCGGCCCATGGCTTCTAGTCGCCAAGCTCAGGGGCTGGGGTGGTTGGGCACATGCATGTGCGGAGGGTGGACTGTGCTGCATGCGCTGGCAAAACACTGGGAATCGAGCCAAACAAGCCAAACAAGCCAAACAAAGCAGAACAAAGCAAAACCACCTACCGGTCGCGGGTTTCCTGGCGAGACTCGAACTGGCGAGACTCAAACTGAGACTGACGGTCAAACTGAGCGCGCTCGGGCTGGCGGTAGCGGGTTTCCTCGTGAATGTGGACTTCCTCACGGTGCTGGGGCTGGGCCTGGGGCTGGGGCTGGTGCTGCTGCGGGCGACGGCGCTCTTCCTCGTAGATGCGGACTTGTTCAGTAATGTGCGTGTCACGGGGGTGATGTTGATGGGCCTCTAGGTGGTGGTGGTGGTGATGGTTGATGGTCTTGTGAT
>SATY01001139.1:0-11998 GCA_004335155.1 Ascochyta viciae
ATCCACTAGCGTTAGGAGCGTCTAGGTTAACAATTTCCTACACATTACGCAGCTTAGCGTGCTAAGTAAACTAGATGTACTAATTAGGCTAGTTAGCACGTGACTTTAGTTAATAGGGTCTAGTTAGGATGCTTAAAAGAGCTTGCGCGTTATAGCTAACAAGCTTAGCTATTGTAGGTAGGTTTCAAAGTTAAGAGAAAAAGATTAGTAAACAATTAGAGCGAATAAGCTTAGTCTCACTAGCTCTTCTAAGTGCGTAGGGAGATCTACTACTTTAAGAAGCTAGGCTTATAACTATAACAAGCTAGTAAGAGGTAACTTAGTTAATTAATTGTATTTAATGAGTGTCTATCTGCTTTATGTATGTGACGCCTACTTATATACAAAGGAAATTTAGAGATAACATAATCTTGCTAAATTAAGTTTGTAGGCAGTTGTAGAGCTGCTTATTTTGTAAGTGCTAAATATCTAAGCGACTAGCAGTTAGCCTACATGCTCTATCCTGTGCAACACTTCTTAGCTAAGAACTCTAAGGTAGAAGTAAACTACACTATTTACAATAAGGAAATACTAGGAGTAATTAAGTGCCTCTAGGAATAGAGCATAGAACTAAAGCAGGTAAAAGGATTTATATTTATTACTAATTATAAGAACTTAGAGTATTTCTGAAAAGCTTAACTCCTCTGTTACGACAAGTGGCAAAAGCCGGGCCAAGGCAGGCATGTGGCAGCGACCACCTCTGACCTGGTTGGCAATAAGTACTGTTCTGGCCACGTTATCACTATTAGAGTGATCATTCGTACCTTTTGGTTGTTATAGCTAGGTGGGCAGAGTCTAGTCCTAACATAATAATCACTCTGATGCCTAAAGCAGCGTGGGTTCAAGTCTGGGTGACAGACTGGATCTACACAGATCTTAGGTTTAGCCAAGCCAGCAGGAAGCTAAGGCATGGCCACAAGGCAGAGCCACGTGTGACAAAGTTAACGTGAGCTAATATGCTGTGAGCCACAATGTGCGTTGCTGCTAGAAGGTCTAGTACTTATCCTTAGTGCCTGAGGACAGGCACCTAAGGGGGGGCTATTGTTACGACAAGTGGCAAAAGCTGGGCCAAGGCAGGCATGTGGCAGCGACCACCTCTGACCTGGTTGGCAATAAGTACTGTTCTGGCCACGTTATCACCATTAGAGTGATCATTCGTACCTTTTAGTTGTTGTGGCTAGGTGGGCAGAGTCTAGTCCTAACATCCTCTTAAAAAGACACGTCTAATAGTTAAGACTCTTTAGCTAGTTTAACCTTACCTTTGTCTATAGGCCTAGTAAGGTTAACAACTATGCAGATGCGCTTTTAAGGAAAGAAGAGGATATTCCCCTATCTACAGGAGATAAGAGGACTAAGACTAAATAGTTTTAACTATTAAAACTATTTATATAAGTAGTAAGGACTAACCTAGAAGACAACTCTGCTAGCAATATACAAGTTTTCTCCTTAGGACTATATAGAGCAGACTAACTTCTCCTTATAATATCTTATAATAAAGAACTATGTGCAGAGATACTCTTAAGCAGAAACCTAAAGCTATATAACAATATTAAGGAATTTAAAATACTCTAGAAGAACGCTACTAAGAATAATAAGACTTACTAACTTGCTAAGTAATCTATTTCTTTAGGAGCTAGGAAGTTTCCTGTATAGCTTAACTTTAAAGTCTTTCTCTCTAAGTGCTTTGTAGATAATAGAGACTAACTATATTACTGCAAGAGAGTATAGGTCCTAAGCTCTAATACTCTTAGAACTAGGATTATTAATAATGCTTATTATTTAGTAATTATAGGCTATTTAGGTTAAGGAAATATGTATGCAATGCTCTCTTAATTCTACTTCTAGCTAGAGATGTTAACTGCCCTACGCTAGTATGTAGAGAACTGTAATATCTGTAAAAGAACAAAGGTATAAAAAGAACTAAGGCAAGAACTCTTTAAACTCCTCTTCTTACCTAATAGGATCTAGAAGGAAATCTCTATAGACCTTATAATAGACCTCTCTAAAAGCAATAATAACTGTAATCTTATAGTTGTTGTAGATAGACTTTCTAAAGATGTTATTCTAGTCTTCTTGCTAGACCTATTAGTAAAAATAGTCACCTGCGCATTTATATCTAATATAGTAGCCTACTAGTAGTTGCCTAATGCAATTGTCTCTAATTAAGGAATACAATTCTTTAGTGTTATAGAATATACGCTTATATACTAGCTAGAATTAGTAGGTAGATTATAGTTATATTTTGCCTGTATTTTAGCTGTGACAGTGATGAGCCTAGACGCTAAAACTGCACTAGTAGAGGTTACGTAGATTCCTAGCAAAGTAGGTGCCTAGAGCTAAGAGCTAAGGATAACCTTGCCTAAGTTGTGCTGCAGCTAGTTGACTAGACTAATTATTAGGTCTAGCGCTAGAGGCTAGATTTATAACCCTACTAGGCACTTAGCTGTTGTGTGTCTGTAATAATTTCTACCTCCTACTTAGTACTTGTACAAGGTAAGGGGGTGTGTCACAGAATATACGCTTATATACTAGCTAGAATTAGCAGGTAGAAGATGGTTATATTTTGCCTGTATTTTAGCTGCAACAGTTATAAGCCTAGACGCTGAAACTGCGCTAGCAGAGGTTACGTAGATTCCTAGCAAAGTAGGTGCCTAGAGCTAAGAGCTAAGGATAACCTTGCCTAAGTTGTGCCGCAGCTAGTTGACTGGACTAATCATCAGGTCTGGCACCAGAGGCTAGATTCATGACCCTACTAGGCACTTAGCTGTTGCGTGTCTGTGATAATTTCCACCTCCTACTTAGTACTTGCACGAGGTGAGGGGGTGTGTCACAGAATATACGCTTATATACTAGCTAGAATTAGCAGGTGGAATATAGTTATATTTTGCCTGTATTTTAGCTGCAACAGTTATAAGCCTAGACGCTGAAACTGCGCTAGTAGAGGTTACGTAGATTCCTAGCAAAGTAGGTGCCTAGAGCTAAGAGCTAAGGATAACCTTGCCTAAGTTGTGCCGCAGCTAGTTGACTAGACCAAGCATTAGGTCTAGCGCCAGAGGCTAGATTCATGACCCTACTAGGCACTTAGCTGTTGCGTGTCTGTGATAATTTCCACCTCCTACTTAGTACTCGCACGAGGTAAGGGGGTGTGTTACAGAATATACGCTTATATACCAGCTAGAATTAGCAGGTAGAATATAGTTATATTTTGCCTGTATTTTAGCTGCGACATTTAGCAACTTCTAGTAGATAATGTACTAACTGCTAAGAATTACATAAAGGCTTTTTACAGCCTTTTACCTCTAAACTAATAGAAGTACTAAGCGTATAAACTCTGTAGTAGAGGCCTACTTAAGAGCCTATATTAACTAGGCCTAGGATAATTAGGCTGTATAGGTACTAGTAGCCTAGATTGCTATTAAGGGTTAGGTAGCTATATCTACTAGCTTTAGCCCTTTCTTCCTCTAGCATGGTTACAATGTAGACCTAGTCTAGATAAACCTAGACTTAATAGTAGAGTTATTGCACTAGCACGCAAGAGAACCTACTAGAGCTATAGTAAGTATAGTATAGAAGTTTGCTAAAATAGCTAACTTTGTTAAAGCCTAGATAGCAGAGGCTTAGTAGATATAAGAATAGTAAGCTAATGTACACTAAAGAGAAGCTCTCTAACTAAAGATTAGAGACAAAGTCTAGCTAAAGCTAGAAAATTATTTCTTAAATAGCTAAGTAAGTAGAAAGCTAAATAAGAAGAACTAGAAGTATATAGTTGTAGAGGTTATCTCTCTATACTATATTAAACTAGACATTAATAGTAAAATCTACCTTGTTTTCTATGTTAACTAGCTTAAGTTGTGCCTATAGAACCCTCTTTATAGACAATTAAATAACAACCTCTAGCCTAGCCTCCTAATTATTACTAACAACAATAGCACGTCCTCTAAGGAATAGAAAGTTAACTCTTTCTGTAAGCAACAATAGTCTAGAAGAGGGGGCAAGAGACGCAAATACCTAGTATAATAGGAAGGCTATGCTAGCAAAATATAGGAAAGAGAGTACGTTTACAAAGACCTAGAGGCCTTAGCCAGATAGTTATCTACAATAAGATACAGAAGGGATTGGGATAGGAACTTGCTTCTAGGATTCTAGTTAGAATCTCTAGAGGGGCATAATTAGCTCGCTTACTCTTAAAGGAAGAAGAGGGAGAGAAGCAAGAGGAGGAGATATACACAAGCAAAGAAGAGAGACACTAGTTATTAAAGAGATTATTTATTGCATTAGCCTATCCTAAGAAATAGACTACACTAGATAGGTGCTATATTGTTATAAAGGAAAAGAAGCTATAAGCCTAAGTATTACCTAGCTAGAAAATCCTAAACGCTATAGATAAAAGAAGACCTAACCGCTACCTACAGCAGAACCCTTGCTACTACTATTGTCCTTATTACTATTTAAAGTATCAGCAATGTCCTTAACAAGCATTTAGGCAAAGTTCTTATATCTAGGAACAGAGAGGAGCTACTACTACTTACAGAGGTTAGCCTTAAAGTTAATAAAGTGCGTAAGCAGCACTAAGTTAATAGCAAGCTATATTAAGCAAGAAATTAGTAAATACTTAGCAAACATGTAAGAAAGGAGGGAAATAACTTACTAGAGTCTTAACTTAGTGTAATTGTTAAGAGACTTAAGAGATAAATAATTAATAATTAAGAAAGAGAGATTAAATTCTTCTATAGATCTATTGGTTTAACCTAATTGTTTATATATCCTCAATCCAACGCTAGTGACTTAGCGCATTAGGATTAAGATCACAAAATTAGTAATCCTAATTAGATAATTACTAATCTAAGCTGTATTTACCGCGACACACCTTCTAGGCATGCTTTAATTAAGAAGTATAACTATATTAGCTATTGTTGTAGTTGCAAAGATAGTGTTGTTGCAAATTATAAAGAATAACGTTTAAGTTTCCTATTACATAGTATAGAGCAAACAGGCTTGTTAACATACATTGCAAAACGCGTTTACACCTTAAATCATTACTTATCTACGCTATTTTTCTCTTTCTCTTCTACTCTCTACTCTAATTTGTTAATTGCGTTAACTCTTCTTAGTTTTGTTAATCTAATCTTTCTTTTGTGTCGCAGTTGTTTTGTAATAGTTTAATTAAGCAGTACACACTCTGTTCCTAGTAAACAACACAATAGTCTACCTATTAGGAGCAGGCCAACTTTGCTAGCTGCTAACTTAGATAACAAGTTTAACAACTTTAATTATTCTATCATCCCTTATAAGGATCCTAATTGTTGTTTAGAGGATAATATAAACAAGATTAATTAGTCTTACAATCCTAGGTAAGTAGTTTCTTTAGTTTAATAATTATTTTCTAACTAATTTGTAGATCTTATAGGCTCTAGAACTACAATTAGGCAGGTTTTAGATTAAGTTTTACGCCTATTAACTAGCTAGTCTATAATCCTGTGAATCCTTATAAGCGACATCTTAAGGAATCTATAGATTAGAACGTTAACTTCGACATCATTACTTAAGAGGCAGATCTAGGTTACATCTAGAAAAAGGGAAGAGTGCAGGTTTTTTCTAAGACTTGTAAGTACTTAATCTAGATTTGTTAGTTATAAAACTAATCTTTTTAGTAGAACCTGTGCGCTGTTTAAGCTGTAATTACACTGCATCGCCTATTTTAGATAAGCGGGATACAGTTGCCTAAAAGACTCCTAAGCTAAAGAAAACGCTGTTAACGCTTACTTCTAAGCTAAAAAGTACACTAAATACTAGATTAAATAAGAAGTTAAAGGCCTCTATTCCTAGATTAAACACTCCTAAAGCAGTTTAGGTTCTACAAGTAATTCCTTGTGCTTAGTGTATACTAAGGAGACTTTAGAGTATAATAGCTGTTTATTATAATTAAGGGACAGCATCTAAGAGATGTATTAAGTGTAGTACCTACACTTGCGTTTAGATGTAAGATTAGTTTTAGATACACCTAATTTGATTTAATCTAACTAGAGTAAGAACGTAGGAACATCTAGACTCTAGTCTAAGTATAGTACTCTTTCTATTGGTAATTAGGTATATAATCTATTCTTAGCTCAATCTTTAGAAGCAAGTGTTAACTTAAATAGATTAATAAGGCTGCGCAGCTAGGCAAGCGGATTAGAGATTAAGTTTCCCTAATTGCTAAGAACTGCTGCAAGACTAAATTAGATTGTGAAGGACTATACACTAGTCTATCCCTAGTAGTTAATCTATTAATTCTAACGTACTGTGCTCCTGCTCCTGCTCCTACTTAAGTTCTAGTTCCTGTAGCAACTTAACTAGTTGTTAATTGACATCTGCAAGGCGTTAATAATTAGCTTGTTCAACATGCTAGTGTTCTAGCTCCTAGTTATCAAGCTGCGGATGCACAACAACCCTAGTTCACCTACGCTAGGCACTAGAACCCGCAGGCTTATTAACAGCAGGTTAAGGCTGATCCTTAACAACATCCTTATAGATATTAACAGCAGGCAGGCTAATCTAGCAAATTAGCTAGTAGATCTAACAAATACAGCTATAGATCACTACGCCCTCGCTGTTAGGATACGCCTTATATAAGTAATTAACAAGGAAAGTATAAGGAGTTAAGCTACTAGGCTAAGAATTAGGGCAATTATTTGTATTGCTACACTAATTGTGCTTACAGTTACAGGGAGAGATTAGGTCGGTATATCTAGTCCAGATACTCTTGTTCTTAGACATTAGGTAATTATAGTTAAGGTTTGTTTAGATCCTAATCCTGCCCTCTAACTAGAGAAGAGATTTAAGCTAGGATTATCTGTTATTTTAAGGATATCTTGGCTCTAGTTGATTAGCTTTAAAGCTAATAGGTATGCTAAGAGATATAGTCTGTTTTAAGAGGTTTAGATTAGCTTAATTATAAGATAATAATAGTCCTAGGTTCTATTTAAAATTAGCTGTACTTGTACCTACAATTAAGCCTTCTATTCTAGTTTATTAATTAATCCCTTTGCATCTTTGAGATTTAAGAGTTTCTTAAAGTGATTAAACTCTTGTTTGCTTAGTGCCTTAGTTAATCTATTAGCTAGCATTTAAGAGGTTTCTAGTTAGCTAATCTTAAAAGATCTATTTAAATACTCCTGTCTTAGCTATATGTTTTAGATATCTACGTGTTAGAGTTTAGTTGTAATTCTCTTGTTTTTTCTAACTACTAGTTAGACAGTTTGTTAATTATTACACTAAATAGTCTAGGGATGTCCTATATCTAGCGTTATTTTATTAAATAATCGCTAGATTACTATAGTTTCTTTTGCTGTGTAGGATAGAGCAATCAGCTCTGCTTCTATTATAGAAGTAGTAACTATAGATTGCCTAGCCGCTTTCTATAGGATTAGTCCTCTAAATAGGATAATTATGTATCTATAGAAGGATTGTTAAGTTTCTAAATTATCAGCAAATAATGCATCTCTATAGATAATAGGTTCTAGTCTAGAATAATCTCTAAATTAGATACCTTCTGTCCTTGTCCTATAGAGATATGTAATTACTTAATTAATTGCTTTGTAGTAGTCTTTGCTTAGGTTTGTTAGGAAATAGGACAGCTTTAACACTGCAAAGGATACGTCTAGGCAAAGCATAATAGCTGTATAGAGAGCTAATCTAACTTTCTCTTAATAAGACTTTATGTCTTGTTTAGTTGCCTCTCTAGGGTTTTTAATAAGCTTAGCTGTAGACAGGGGAGTTTCTAGAAACAATCCCTTATCTAGGTTAAACATCTTAGCTATCTTATTAATATACGTATTATAGAGTAACGTGATTAACCTTACTTCCCTATTTTAGATTACCCTAATCCCTAGGAACTACTGTACATCTCCTTAATCTTAGATTTTATACTTTAACGTGACTTTGCTCTAAAGGTCTTGTGCTTCTTGCTTATAGTCCTTATAATAAAGCAAAAGTATATTATCAACGTAGAACAATACTAGGATAGTACAATCTAAATTAAAGAATAAGCAAGGTTCTTCTTTAGAGCATTGCAGTCTAATTAATTAAAGAGTGCTTAAGAATTCTTTATACTAGAGTAGTAGAGACTCTCTTAATCTATAAAGTGCTCTATTAAGTAGAACACAAAGTCCAGCTTCTTTGAATCTATCTAGGAGATCGCAGATTACTAGATTGTCTTTTGTAATAAGTGCATTTAAGAATGCTCTAACCACGTTGTGTTGCTTAATTTCTAGATTAAACTTAGCTGCAATAGCTATAACTGCTCTAATTAATTTAGCAGCTAGTGTAGCTACATATATTAATGTAAGAGTATTAATCTCTTGCAGATCTCCTCTAACTACAAGTCTAGCTTTGCATTTAATAAAGAAGCTGTCTTAATTAAATTTATAGGTCTAGACCCACTTTAGTAGAAGTAGTTAATCTATAGACTCTAATTTAGGGATCTCTATCTACGTTCCTTTTTGTCTTAATTAATTTATCTCTTTCCTAGAAGCATCTCTAAAAGGTAGCTTAAGTAGATGTTGCATCAATTATTTCTATATTTTTAGCGGTAGTAGTAGATTATCCCTGTGTATCTTTTAATTAAGTAATAGTTTCACTTAGTTATTTTGGATTGCTGCTATAACTATTAAGTTCATAGTCTTATAACTCAATTGTTCTTCCTAGGATTAGGTAACACTAGGTAAGAAAGTATTTGTAAAATCTAACCACTAATCATTTTTAGTAAGACTAGCAATTAAAGCGTTGACACATATAGATCCACTACCCTTCTAGTTGCTAGGTTTTCGCCTTGGCTGCCTTTCTAGGATATAGACTCTTAGGTTAGTTTTAGATAGTAATCCTTGTTGTCTTTAACTCAATTAAATGCAAGTTGTTGTATCTACAGCTTTGCTCAGCTGTGCAGAAGCAGCTTAGCGGACTTAAGGAACTAGAGTAATTAATCTTAATTAATTACTTAAGTAGGATAATTTAGCTACTACAGGAGTGTGTACTCTCTGTTAATTAACAGCTCTATAACAATTAGTAAGGTTGTCCTGTGAGATTTCTTCGCAGTCTCTATTACCTCCTAAACCTTAATTAATTAGTTTAGGAGTGGCATCTAGAGTGAATAATCTAGTTGTTTCTAGTTAATTAGCACAGATTCTTAGGTAATTACTAGTCTTGTTTTCTTCCTGTGCTGTTTCTGTGCTCTAATTCTCTTAATTACTAGGCAGGCCAGCCACAGTGTCTGTTAATCTAGATAACTCACCCTCTACATTTCTGTCAGGGTCTAAACTAGACTAGATATCCATTTGTTTAGGTATAATTACTTTCTAACCTAGATCTTGGATTTCTCTATTATAAAGGATCTCTACTAACTTAGTAGCTTAATCAATCTCTATCTCTTTATCTAGAGTGCCTTGAAAAAAGGTCTTTTTATTAAACACAACGTCACTAGTTGTAATAACTTCATTAAGTGTAGGTACCTATATTTAGTATATGTTAGATGCGATGTATCCAACTAAATAACTAATGTGACCCCTTAGGTTGACTTTAAATCCTTGTTAATCCCTACTAGCTAATTAATCCTTATTAAGAGGATAAGCTCTGCACCTATAGGCATATATCCCGCTCTAATCTAGTTGTAGATTAGCGGTTCTATGCCTAATCTCTGCTAGTTCAAACTATCTAAAGTATTGTCAAAACTAACTATCTAGTACCTTATTTGGTAATTCATAGTTTTAAGCAGAGGATGGACTTATACTATGCAAGTAAGCTGCTGCGCTTATTATCTCTAGCCAGAGTTAAGCAGGCAGGTTAGCTCCTAACCTTTTTTTAATTAATTTAGTTATTAATTCTTGTCCTACCTTCTCTGCCAATCTATTTAGTTTGTAAGTGTAGGGAGGAGGGGTTACTATTATAATCTCTTATTTATGTGCCTATTCTTTGTATCTAGATTTACCTCTCTAGGGTCTAGTAGCTAAATTGTTATCCTAATAGATTTTGACTATATCTAACTTATATTTCTGCTTAACCCACTTAGTAAATCCTGTAATAATTCTTATTATCTTACTAAGAGTTTTAGATTGGAGATTGTTGTTAAACAGCTTTCTAGAGTAATCTTCTTTGATTACTAGTGCCTATTCTTTATTAAGCCTTCTAGTTGGCATGTTAAATAGATCCTAGGATATACAATAGAAAGGACTTAGTAATCTTTCTCTTAGTCTACAAGAGATTACCTAATAGGAGTATGTAGTTAAGTATTGCTTACAATCTATGCTCTTTGTTCCTTCTATTTAAACATTTTAAGCAGATTAAAATAGGGTTTGTAGAGCCTTTAATTCTAGGTGTCTAGATTGTTAATGCTATAGTTGCTCTGTGCTAGATTAGGTTTAATTAATTATAGATGATTTTACAGCTTAGATAGTAGGAAGCAAAGCATAATAACTAATCTTGTTGTATTTAATAAAGACAAGGTTATACGCAGAGTGTAGAGTAGCTATAATTACATAGTCCTTAAGTAATCTATATCTAAGAGTGTTGTCGAGTCCTATGTACCAGAGTCCAACCTTCTTAAGCTTAGCCTTAGATACAATGTTAACATAGAATCTATTCACTACCTTAACATCTTTAAGCAATAGATCCTTAGTTTTAGGTCCCTTTTCTCTATTAAGGAAAGCTTTGATCAATTAATTTCCCTTTCCTAAGACAGGGAGTGACTAAGTACCTGCTTCAACAATCTCTCCTAGATTAGCTCTCTTAAATGTTTCTTTAATTAGAAGTTTCTAATTATTAACAAGGTGTACTGCTCTACCTCTATCAAAGATAGTACTCATTAACAATGGATAAGCAGAGTAAGCAGTACTATAAACTCCTTCTTAATTAGTAATAAGGTCTAATAGGTTGATAAGAGCTGCTGCTATTGATCTAGGAAATTTGTTGGTACCATTGTTAGCGGATTCAGCTGATCTAGATGATCTGGAGGTTCTAGAGGTTCTAGAGATCCATCTAGATTGCTTAACTTGTTTTTTAAGATTGTTCTACTCTTGTTTAGCGTAATTTTCTTTAATCTTAGATTTAGCTGTTTTAGTAAGGGTTATCTTTGGTCTATCTAATACTAATAATCTAGTAATCGCAACTTAGAGTCTATTACAAGCAATTAGAAGCTAGTAGTACATTCTACCTAGTTAGCAAGGACACTTGTGCCTTAGGGCACCTAATCCCTGCTTGTTCTACTGATTTCTAGATAATCTGCTAAAGGTTGCGCACACTCCTAATCTCTTCCCTTTTAGTTAACTAATTGCTTGTTCCTAAAGCATAAGGGAAAAAACCTTTACAACTTTATCTATAGTTAGAGTAGTCTTACCTAGAGCTAAATTAATTGTAATTAATTGTTTTATAGATTAGGACTATTTAGGAGCTAGTTTTACTAATACTAAATCTAGGAAATTAGTGATTGCTAGCTGTCTACTAACATCTAGGATAGAGTAAGTCTTGGCCTTTTTATAGAGAATTTGCTATTTATTAAACTACTTATCTAGAGTTATCTAACCTAATCTAGCTTTCTCTAGGTTAGCTCAATATTGTTGTCTCAGAAGGTTGCTAGTGTTATCCTTAGTTAGAGCAAGGTTGTTCTTCAGTAATTAAACAAGTGCTTAACAGGTAACTTTCTTATTATTAAGCAATTTAAGTGTGATCGAGGCTAGAAGGTTAGGTAATACCATCTTGTTAATCCAATCCTAAATGTTAGTGAGCTTAGCCACCTTCCTTGTCTATCCGGCTGTTTCAATCTTGTATTTCTAGACTTCTTCTAGATGCTCTACAACTAACAGTTCGTAGGTTTCTTTTATAGCTTTAAAAGCTAAGTTAGTAACTTCCTTAGTTTGAACTAGTTTCTTTAGATAAGAAGGATAGACTAGCTCCTGCTTATCTATTAGATCCACGTTACCTGCATCTAGAT
>SATY01001140.1:0-11983 GCA_004335155.1 Ascochyta viciae
CCCCTAACTCTCCCCTAACTCTCCCCTAACTCTCCCCTAACTCTCCCTCACCACTCACCGCCTACAACACATCCAAGCCCACTCACACCAACCACCAGGTCCCCATCGGCCCCTGGCCCAAAGACCCCCGCATGAAGGAAATCGGCCGCTACCAGCGCGAGCACATGGCCATGGGCATCGAGCCCTACACCTTTGGCTTCATCGGCAAGATCCTCGGCTGGTCCGAGCAAGAGTGTCGCGTCCTCATTGCCAAGGTCACAAACGATGTCAGACGGAAGGATGTACACATGTACATCAAATTCTACTTTGTTCACGGTAGGAAGGCCACGAACGCCGTGTAGAAATCATGTCTCTTGCATCTCAGTTCCCGTTGGGTGGCTGTTTGAGCGGTTAGCATAGCGTGGCGTGGTATAGTTAGTTAGTGGGAAAATCATCTTACTTTGATACTAAACATGGTAGTTGACTTCCATACTGCTGTATCTCTAGCTATGCTTCTACCCATGCTAATACCACCACCACTCATGAGTAAGCAGTGAGTAAGCAGTGAGTAAGCAGTGAGTAAGCAGTGAAGAAGCAGTGAAGAAGCAGTGAAGAAGCAGTGAAGAAGCAGTGAGGAAGCAGACAGACAGACGTCGTGAACAAGTAAAGAGACTACCGCCCAATCGAAACCAAACGCCAATCTCATCCTTCATCATAGACCTAACGAAACCCTTTCAAAAAGAAACCCTCCTCATACATCATGACACGTCGTAAGAAAAGAGAAATCCTCTACACTACACCTCATGCTTGTGGTGCTCTCCAATATGTCCTCCTCGTGAGAGAAAGAAACGTCTTTACACCTGAGACACATCCTCTTCATGACGAGCACGAACACCACCCTTCTCCGTCGACTCGAGCGAAGAAGTCTCACCATGACCACCAAGTCTCGAGTGCGGCACCCACTTGCTAGACTGGCGCGGCGACGTCTCTTCCAGCATGCGATCCACCTGCTCGAGCGACAGCCCCTTTGTCTCGGGAACCAAAAAGTACGCAAACACGACACAAACCGTGCAGGTAGCTCCCCACAGAAAAAACACTTTGCTCTTGAGGTTGCCATACTGCTCGTCCAGCAGATACGGGGTGATGTAGCTGATAACAAAGTTCCAGAGCCAGTTGGAGGCAGTCGATAGCGCGACGCCCTTTGCGCGAATCGGCAGCGGGAAGATCTCGCCAATCACCACCCACGCAGCTGGTCCCCACGTCGACGCGAAGAAGAAGATGTACAAGCACGTGAAGACGATGAGGTACATGGATGCCGCATTGCTGCCCTCGCTGACCGTGCCCACAATCGCGATGACAAACTCGCACACGAGCATACCGATCGCCCCGTAGATGAGAAGCATACGGCGACCAAACCTCTCCACCGTCCAGAAGGAAATCGGTGTGGAGCCGACGTTGACAGCCGTTGTGATCATGGAAATGACGAAAGCGTTCTTGAGGCCGACCGTCTTGAAGAAGGTAGTGCCGTAGTAGAACACTACTGGAGTTAGTCTTATCTTTCCAAACGAGAAAACCTCAACTTACCAAAGTTCACACCCGTCCACTGCTGCATCATCTGAAGTGCCATACCAAGCATCACGCGACGGAGGTTGCTGCTGGGCGAACGCCATCCACCGCTGAAGCAGCTGAGCCAACCGGACTGCATGTTCTTTGCCTCGTGTTGGTAGTTGGCCTCGAGCTCAGCCAGCTCGTCCTTCACGTACTTGGAGTCGGCAGCTTGCCCGCGCAGGATGCTCAACGACTTGGCAGCATCGTCGAGGCGGCCGCACTTGACAAAGTAACGTGGGGACTCGGGCAGGAAGAACAGACCAACACCAAGGATGAGAGCCCACGCCCACTGAAGGGCCATGGCAATCCGGTACGAGCCCGAGTCCATGCGGTTCATGGTAGAGTTGTCGACGACCGCGGCAAGTAGCAGGCCAATGGTAATACAGAACTGATAGCCGGATACAATGGCACCACGGACAGCCTTGGGTGCCACCTCAGACATGTACAGGATGATGACGGCGCTGACGAAACCAACACCGATACCTGCGATCAGACGTCCGACGACAAGGACAGGGACCGTGGACGACGCGACCTGGAGGACAACACCAACAGAGAAGATGCCACAGCCGGAGATGATGGTGGCGCGGCGACCAATCCAGTCGGCGAGGGAGCCAGCGAAGAGCGCACCAAAGAAGGTACCGGCAGACAAGATAGACACGATGAGAGACTTCTCCCAGGTCTGGTAAAGACGGCCATTGTAAGCGTCTTCGGCGGTGGATGGGCCTGCACTGTCAGCTTGGTCTCATCACATGGACAGTGTTCACTCACCACCAAACTGTTGCTTGAAGGCGTTCATAGCCAGCACGCCGCTGATGTAACCGGAGTCATAGCCGAAAAGAATACTACCAGAGTCAGTAGGTATCAGCCAAACTCTGACAAGTAGTGCTTACCCTCCGAATGCGGCGAAGACGCAAAGCAGGTAGCCACGCAGAGTGACCGGCGCCTCGACGCGATCGAGTGCGCCGCCGCCATTGACGGAAGTAGCCCGGCGGGGCATGTTGAAAGCTTGTTACGGTTAAGCTATGAGCTGTAAGTAAGGGGAGAATAACGTGGTTGCGGATTGCGCAGTGGAGTCGTGCAACGAGAGGAATGAGGATTGTGGGGGAGCGAAGGAAGATATATGGTACCTGCAGCAAGCGTGCACGGTGACTGGGGCCGCGAACGGCAAGCTGGAAATTGTCCTCGTGCGCATCGTGGGCTGCTGCGTAGTCGAAGTGAAAGTAAGAACAAGGTGAACCGTCCGAATCCGGATACTGGAACATTCCTCGGATTCGGCAGCCATCCTCGACCTCCGAAGGTCACACGACATGTGTTCGACGTGCTTATTACGATCCGCTTGCGTGGTATTCGGCGTCTGTATAACTATGATGTGCTTTGTGGTCTAGAAGTGACGGAGTTGAACGACCATATCCTGTCGCAAGTCACGGGCAGACACCACGTCAAGCTAGATCTTGCGTTATGAAAGAGGCCGCGCCACAATTTTCGAAGCAGTGAGAATGAGTTTGGTATCTTTTTCCCTAACACATAGATTAGAGGCTACAAGATGAGTGAGTTCAACAATCGTTTTATGCACCCTTACTGTCTCGGAGTAGGTATTCTTGAACGGCTTCATGGCATGAGCTTGAATTGTGATGTGCCATCTGCCTCAAAAACGACTGGTGAATGTTCTTACCTTTGTTAGCATCCATGGTCCTAAATATCAACCTTGACGAGTGTATGTCTTGTTTCCAGGTGGAAGCCAAGAAGACTTCAGTCTGATGAGGTTAGTGAGGAGAAACTGTATTGTATGCATGAAAACATCAAGTGCTCAGACAAGGTAATTGGCAAAAGTGATAAGTCCAAGGGTGAGATTATTTGAAAATACATTCGAGCGTGTACGTGCGACGAGAAGGGGAATGGTACGAGACCAACATAAAAGTGTACAAAAAGTCGAAGAAGATAATCAAATATCAACAGCATATGAAACCGTTAATGTATCACCTCTTTCAGCAGCCTGGTATCCTTTAGACCCTGCGCTGATCCTCCCGCGTAGCTTCTTCATACGTTGGCCGCGCGACTTCGTCATAACTTGGCGGCGCATCCTCTTCAAGGGCTCTCTCAGAGCTGAAACTGCGGCGCTGTTGTTCTCTTCGAGCCTCCTCGCTCTTTCTCTCTAGTTTGGAGTCCCTGCGAGTAGCAGGGCCACGCGCCGCGCCGGATGAAGACGACTCCGCAGGTCCATGAACTTCGGACGCCTGTCGCAATGATCAGTCTTGTTGAGTGTGCTAGCTAGATTGCATTAGGACTTACCAAGGCAGCTTTCTTCGCCTTTCTTTCGTCTCTCTTCTCTTTAATCTTCTTCCCACCCTCTTGCAAACCAAGAGCGACGCCCATGACGAAAATGCCTGCCATTGTGCGAGGCTGGTACTCAGTCCAATGGGGGTACGGGGCAGCCGATTGAAGGAAAAGGCCCTTATCTACAACAGACAAGTCGTTCACAGCAAGTTCTTTGAGTTCACGGCGCTGTTGTCGTCGAGCGGCGCAACCAGAGAGTTGCTGTGGTTGAACCGGGAGCCCGGCTTGGAGAAGTCGCTGTCGTTGGCTGCGTCTGCAACACATGGTGGGTCAGAAATGAGTCGGAAATAGGTATACTGAGAATAGGTTCCAGCTGAAGGCTTGGTTTTGATACTGCAGCCTGCGGATTGCCTTACCTTTTTGTAGTTCGTTAAGGGAAGATTGGAGACCTGAAAAACGGACGTAAGATGTCAATAACTGCACAGGCTGTGATACGGTTTCCGGTTATTCTGTTTGAGATGGCTAGAGGACCTGTGTAAGGTGGAATGTTGCGCCGTTCACGAGATGTTGTTACGGCCGCAAGTCGTTGACGTACGCCGGGGGTGGCGACTCCTTCCGAGCTGCGTCTGACAGCCTTGAACACTCGACTTCACTTTTGCATCTTTTCAGACTCAGCTTTCGTTACAACGGCCTTCAACGTACACCAAACGTGATTTCAACTCAGTCTACGTGGGTCATCTCATCTGGCATTCTATCGTACAGACGATGTCGATGATGCAACTGCTACTAAACAACCGCGCATTGCTATAAGACCTTCGTATTCAGCTGATGTCAATCGTGCCCAACCACAAGCATTTCGTAAACATTCCACGAAACTTCATCGACGATAAATTAAGATGGACTACAAAGTGAAGAGTTGGAAACTACTCCAATGCGCATGGGTCAGCTACAGGTACTCCCGCGAGCTCTTGCCCTTCCTGACAAGCCGGCAGTGGCTGCCCTATGACATCCCCGCAGCCTGTGGTGCCCCACTCCGATGACCAGGTGTGAGGAGCCTCCCCGCTGCTTTGTCGGTGAGACTCGCAAATTGGTCCTCAACGACAGCAATGGCTATCCGGTTCGAGCTGGTCTGCTGAATTTTTCACTGGGCTGTGGATCTTATCAGTGCCGGAGATACCACCGCAGCTTGTCTTAAAGTCTGTGTCTGGACCTCAATCGGTATCTGTCTTTCGCACCTTGAAATTCCACGCCAAAATGTATCTCAGGACTCCAGCTGTATCGGCAGCATTGTGGCTTGTCGTGAATGCCGCACCCAACTACGGCTCCTCTACCAATGCGACAATTGAATTCAAACACTGGCCTGCCAATGCGTCAAGAGCCCTAAGCAACATGATCTACAAGAACGCCAACCAGAGCAACTACGCGGTCTTCGACATGGACAACACAAGCTACCGATACGACCTCGAAGAGTCGCTGCTCCCGTTCCTCGAGAACCGCGGCATCCTGACTCGTGAGAACCTGGACCCAACGCTGAAATTGATCGACTTCAAGGACACTGCAAACTTCACAGAGACGTTGTACAGCTACTATCTCCGCCTGTGTGAAGATGACGACTTCATATGCTACCCATGGGCCGCACAAGTATGGTCAGGATTTACACTGCGCGAGCTGAAAGGCTACGTTGACGAGCTTATGGCTCTCAATGCGACAATTCCTACCCAGTATTGGGACGGCGACGAGGTGGTCAACTCCACAGTAAACTCTCCCCAGGTCTTCCGGGGCCAAGCCGAGCTGTACAACGCTCTAATGGACAACGGCATCGCCGTCTACGTTATCAGCGCCGCACACGAAGAGCTCGTCCGTATGGTTGCCAGCGACCCTAAATACGGCTACAACGTCCCACCACAGAACGTAATCGGTGTTACCACTATGCTGGTGAATTCAACCTCAGGATACCTCACCAACGCTCGCAAGCAGATTGTCGAGGGCAACTATGACCCAGAAGCAAATCTGGATCTGGTCCTTGGGCCGTACCTGTGGACGCCTGCAACGTGGTTCGCTGGAAAATGGGCTGCCATTCTGACGTATATTGACGAGTGGAAGCGCCCAGTCCTCGCAGCCGGAGACACTCCTGGTAGTGATTCGTACATGCTCTTCCACGGCGTGGATACTGCGAAGGGCGGAATTCATCTGTGGATCAACCGACGAGACGCATACTGGGAGAGGATGCAGGGCGAAATCCGCAACAACACAGCTGCGCAGATCGCAAATGGAAGGGAGGTGACTGCCGACAAAAACTGGGTAATGGTCAAGCCTGCGGATATTTTGTAAAGCGTGAAGACAGCGCGCAATGCGTAGAAATAGTCAAAATCTCAATGGTTTAATGTGTGCGTGTGTGTACATTTGCCTAAAAGCACCTGACGTTCAATGCCATGTTGGCAGTTGACAGATTAGTCTCAACGTATGTCGCCATCGCTGGCGTTCCTCTCGAGGATGGTGCGGCTATACCGTTGCTTAGTAACCCGACGGCATCACGGCGTGAGCGCAAGGCTACAGTCATTGCGTACAGTAAATTACAACATGAAATCCTCTCATATTGCACTTATGGTCCAATCAGATGCATCCGTACGGATGATATTCCCCGCTTGGTAATCACGACTCAAAGTGACGTATGGACACGCATGAAGGAGCTTCGCATATAACCCCTCATTGATGCATACGAGCTAACATACATGTCACTCCTACGACCTCTTACATCTCAAGTACCTAGGCTCATCACTCGAAGCTTCCTACAAGCACCAAGATACCCATTGAGAGCTCCGTTCCACACCTCTGCCAGACGAGCGCTACAAGTACTTCCGGAGATGGCTGACGAACGACCCACCAGCCTGAAGGCAAACAACGGCATCGAGCTGCTCACTTGGGGTACGCCCAATGGCTGGAAAGCATCAATCCTCCTCGAAGAACTCAAGGAGGTATACGGCAAGGACTACACATGGCAGGGCATCAACATCAGCCAGAACATCCAGAAGGAGGAGTGGTTCACTAAGCTGGGACCAAATGGCCGGATTCCAGTTATTGTAGACCACGATAAGGGCGGCTTTGCAGTCCAGGAAGGTTTAGGTATGCGTCCCAACATGCAATTACGGTAACGAAACTGACAGCTGCAGCTATTCTCACCTACCTTACACGTCACTACGACCCCGAGCACAAATTCAGCTTCGACGATGATCTCGATGTCTCACGCGCCGAACAATGGATGGCATGGCAACACGGCGGCCTTGGCCCAATGCAGGGACAGGCCAACCACTTCAACCGCCTTGCGAAGGAGCGCATCGCATACGGCATGCAGAGGTATACAGGAGAAACCGAGCGTCTTGCGGGAATTCTCGATAAACAGCTAAAGGGCAACGACTACCTCGTCGGCAACAAGTACAGCATTGCTGATATCGCCAACTTCGGCTGGGTCCACATACTGCGATTCTCCGGTGTCGAGCTTGACTCGTTCCCAAACTTGAAGGCTTGGTGGGAACGTGTTCTAGCTCGCCCGGCTGTGCAGCGCGGTCTGAATATCCCATCGAAGTCTGGCTTTGGCAACGAAACCTATCTGCAGAAGCTTAAGGACGACGCGGAGTTTGCAGAGAAGGAACACGAGCTCAAGGAGAAGATCAAGGCTGCAAAGGAGCAGTACGGCTACAAATACTCTTCTCCTTAGGAGGTCGCTGGGAACATGGGCAGGGAACGCAACGGAACTGTATGTTTAAGTCGCAAACAAAAACAATAATCATAATCAAACAAGGTGGAGATGGCGAGCTCTCCGTGATTGTCGACACTTAAATGGACACCCACAGGGCTGACGCACACAGCAGCTCATGAAAGACCTACAGAGCTGGCGGCAGCAGCTGTGGATACATCCAGTCAATCACTTTGCGTGACACGACAGCACTTTTTGCAGCGCTTCACATTTCGAGCTGTCGAACGCTGGGAGCCAATCATAGCCTTGCGGACCCTCGATTATCGAACGCGGACGCCTATGACGGCTGCCAAGCACTGCAGAATGCAACAGAACAGGGTCTCTTAGCTGCCATCTCACGCCCACAGGCGCCAGAGGTAGAGGTATGTTCAGCGAGTGTGACCTGGGCCACCTTTTGCGATGCAAGGCATGGCGCCTCAAAGCGCGTTGCCTTGGCTCAAAACATACCTCTCATCCATCTTCCATCTTTTGTCTGCAACATTCCATTAATTCTAGTCAGCAAAGATCTTAACATTCGTGTTTGAGTTGTTTGTGTCTATTGGTTTCGCTAGAGCAAGCCTCGCTTTCCCCTTTGCAGATCACCATACACAACGAGAACGCCCTCGTGAACAGCACGGGCAGCCACATCCCGCGTCACAACGTCATAGCCTTCCAAGGACATCATTCAACTCCACGCTCGAACCCAATACACTGTCTCGTGAACGCGGTCACACTGTGAACACACAACGCTTCCATCTGCAGAGAGCTATATTGCTACTGCCCAAGACTTCCCACAGCACCAAACTACGGAGATACCTCACAATCCTACAAAACAACAACCTCCCTGCACCCTACGAAGCCTCATCTACACTCAACCACAGTCAGGTACGTGCGCTTTCAGGTTTCAGCACACCGTCAAAGC
Source organism: Ascochyta viciae (assembly GCA_004335155.1). NCBI lineage: Eukaryota > Fungi > Ascomycota > Dothideomycetes > Pleosporales > Didymellaceae > Ascochyta > Ascochyta viciae. The sequence goes on from SATY01001140.1 coordinate 8,517, forward strand.
TAACCATGATACAGCTTGTCATCATGGCATTCAACTTCCTTTCTCGTAGATCGTTGAAGGGCGAGAAGTCCACCTTTGGTACCTCGTTCTGGTCACACTTTACACCTCTTGGATTCGTTCAAGTTTTCCTGCGCTTTTTCCAGTTTGTACTCGGCATCACCGTCATTGCGCTCTACGCTATCGACCTGGACAACGCCCGGAAAGCTGGAAAATACACAGACTCGAAGTGGGTCTGGGCTGTTGTCTGCGGCACCCTGGGCGCCATCATGGCGCTTGTCGCCATGCTCCCTTGGGTGAAGACCTGGTTCTTCTTCTTCGTCGACTTCTTTATCTTCATCTGCTACCTTGTCGCGTTTGGCATCTTCGGCAAGATGTACATTCCAGAGGACGCCGAGGGCAATGGCGGCATTACGCGCATGAAGAACGCAGTCTGGGTGCTATTGACGAATATGCTTCTGTGGTTCATCACTGCGGCATGGGGTGGCATTGCTTTCTGGAGAAATCGCAATGCACGTACAACACACACTGGACGCGCTAATACGCACGTCTAAGTGTCCTCTGTTGATATTAAGAGAGTGTGTGAAGCATCGGAGCTGACGGAGATTGCGCAGAGGTTTTTGTTCGACGTTGAGCTTGACATCTCTCCTTGGCCGTCTTCTGAGAAGACAGACCCGCCTGTCATGACACCCGTGCAAGAGTCGAATGCTCCTTCGCGAGCGCCACCAGTATCAGTCCACTATTGGCCACCACCTCCTCTACCAAGACCCAGAACTCCAGCTCCTCGACTAGCTTCTCCATCGCCTCCACCACCCCCATCGACAGCCAATACAGCGCCTCAGTCTGTCTGCAAGCCATCATCCTGGCCCCACAGTCTACCGAGCTTTCACACCCAACCCAAAGAGCCACAATCCAGAACCATACCCACACAAGCCCCAACCACGGTGCCCATGTACCTGATGGAGCATACACAAGAAGGACCCCAGTTAAGGAAGGTCTCTACGCCCGCCGAACTTGCGATTTTCATTGCTTCTATGTCATCGATACCCCATTGAATTAGCGAAGAGTACACGACGAGCTTTTGCTGTAGTAATAAAATCATCTCAATTCTTCTCAAAATTCATTCTCGACTGGGTATCGAATCGCGACACTATTCTTGATCTTGTGCAAGATTGTTGGCGCCCGTCCGTTGTTTGTTTACTACCAGACGCGACTCCTTGATGGCACACCAGTCAGCCACTCTGGCGCGACTCAGACTAGTGTGTCGTAGTTCATCTAGGTCTGCACTCAGTTTCAATAGCATAGAATGAATCCATTACGATCTACGATGCGTCTCTCGGGCTTGATGTGCAGTAGCTTTGACGCTAGCAGACAACGAACCGTGGGCAGGAGCACACAATGCTCGTAAGGCATAGAACCCTGAACCTATCTTCGCCCAGCACACACCTGGTGGGGTCAACATTGTGCGCTAGTGGTTCTCTGATGTATCCTCTTCTAGTTCTGGGCAAAAGCGTACACGTGTTCAAGGTGGTAGCATGGAGGAAAAAATCAACATCACGGCAATTGTAGGAGTAACGAGTTGAAAGTTATTCATTGGTATCTCATAGCCTCATAATCGTGCTGCAGGGACAAATGTCACACTGCTTGCAATCTGATCCTTTCGATATTCCAGGCGAACCGCATCGTGTAGTCGTCGACCGTGAGGTAGATGAACCGTTATACTGACGTCCGCTGGGTGGTATTAGTGAAGGTTCGAAGTGTGCTATGAAATTGAACATACCAAGTGATTCGAGTAAGACTTAGACGGAGCGCTTGTTGGCCTCAGCGGAGCCCTCGTGCTTGGACTGGTCAAGCTTGTCGGAGGCAGCACCCATGGCGCCGGAGACACGGTCGGTGACAGAGTCCTGGCCGGGGACGTTGCCCTTAGCCTGCTGCTTGTTGCCCTCCTTGGAGGCCTCAGCGGCGTTGCCCTGGACGGTCTCGGAGACGTAGTTGGCAGCGTTGGCGATGGAGTTGCCGATCTGACCGACGATACCCTCGTTAGGCTTGTTGGCGTTGGGGGCAGACATTTTGATAGATGTGGTTGGGTGGTTGGTTGAAAAAGGTAGTAAGTTGATGAGTTGAAGGTGTAGTGAGACAATGACGGAGGGGTCGAGAGCAGTTTATATACAACCAGAGGGGCAGCGAGGCGGGGCAGAGACTGTAGTGAGAGAAGGCGCCAGCGCTGGAAGCAGCAGGCGTGACGTCACAGTGGCACGTCATATGGAAGCAGCGAGCCACAGCTGTTCCAGACCAGGCTTGAAACGCGCTCCTCAGATCACATGCTGCAAGCAAATGTCTAATGCAAGGCACAATTCCCATGCCGATCCGCGTCATTTGTTCGATGTTGCCCACGAGTTCCAGCCTGCGGGAGTGCCCCGCTGTGCCCCGCTATCCTACGTCATTGCCTGCAGCTCCCCCGCGGCCAAGTCTGAGCTTGCCAGCGCGAAAAGCAACACAAACAAAGCCGCAAACAAAGCGACGGATGCAATGCTGGCCACTTTCACATGCAATTGTCAGCGATGCACCCTGCCTGCAATCGTGACGGGTCTCAGCGCCGATCGGAATGCGTGAGTTTGAGGCGTTGCAGCTTGTGCTCTCGTGGCTCAGCTCTAGACGCCCGCAGGCGAATCAGCCAACACGAGACACTTTGCATCCATCTCCATGTAGCTAGGCCAGCGAGCGTAGATCGAGATCGAGAGCAGTGACATTGTGCTGCACCCTCTCAACACGTACCGTGACCCCACTGAGCCCGTGATGATGCGTTGCATAAAATCAGAAACCCATGGAAGGTCGATGTACAAAGCGGACGTCAAGTGCTGCACATCAGTGGATTCCTCCACGCCCGAGTGAACATCCCCCCTGAGAAAGTGGGACTTCTGATGACATTTGCTCTTACGAACAGCCTCAGCCCCATCATTCAAATCCATTTGCCCAACGCTGAACGCCTCCGTATCTCGGACATGTTGATGGCTATTCAAGGCTATGACGATAGGCCGTGCACTCTTTGAGGACAGGTTGCCATGTCACCAGATCCATTCGCCTCTTCAGTTGCTCCAAGTTTGTCTCAACTTCTGTGTTCCATTGTCAACATATGGCTGCCTGTACGTGGCGAATATCCACCTGGGCTCACCCAACACGGCATCGACCCGGTCTCGTGCCACCGCAGTCTGCACACGTCAACACAGAGCTGTCTGAATACGGCAGGTTGTAGAAGAGCTTGGAACAAACTTCACCGCCATTCGACATGAATGCAGAAGTCACTCGAAGGTCATGCATCAGTCTATGTTGCGAATGCGAGTTTTTTTTTTTTTTTTTTTTAATAATTACAAAATTCGCCATGTAATTACAACTTTTTGATACAAAATAATCAGTTTTACAGGTGTGTAATATACAATTCGCCGGACCCACAAAACAGGAGAAATGTGGGT
>SATY01001141.1:0-11919 GCA_004335155.1 Ascochyta viciae
TCCCTACTCTCTCTCTTCCCTACTCTCTCTCTTCCCTACTCTCTCTCTTCCCTACTCTCTCTCTTTACATCCTAACATCTGCGGCTCTAAGCACTTACCCCTCTTTTCTTCTCCTCTTTCTCTCTTTCTTAGTCCCTTTTGTGCCTTCTAAGGTCTTGTTCTGCCTTTATAAATTAGTAGATTTTCTAGAAGTAAAGAATGGGCTTAGCTATTATATCCTCTTCTAAAAGGAAAGAAAAGGAGAGAAGGAGAGAAGGAAAGAAGAGGAAATTATATAGATAGATAGCTTCTAGTTACCTTATTACGCCTATTCTTCTGCTGTTATCTCCTCTTTGCTAAAAAAACACAGAAATCTATTAAAAAACATATAAAATCTGTGTTTTTTTTAACAATTTTAGGTAAAAAACCTAACGTATTTACTGTAGTGGGAGGCATAGTGGATAGATTCTTAACTGTATTAAGACCGGGTACGCACAGCGAGTCCCTACACGCGAGGAAAAAGCGTTTCTAAGTCGAAGTAGCAGCGTCGCCACCGCGTGGTCCAGGTTCAGCCTGAATCTGGATTGTGGACATCCGGCACGATTGCCCGGCCCAATGATTGTGGTTATGGTACAGAAATTCTCGTCCACCACGCCTAGATGTACTGGATTATTCACATAACCTCTAATACTGTAGCTGGTGCTTATTTCAGAACATCAATGTGGCGCACAACGCTAAAGACGAAGTTGTACTCCTGCAGTCTTTCGTGACTAGTTCCATTACTAGCCACTACTGGATGGTTTAACAATCCAACGACCAAGCAGGTTAAACAGAGCTCTCAGCGAGATCAGAGTCTGATTCCAGCAAAACCACGTGCTTTACAATCCATCAATAAGACAATGACGCGAAATCACGTGATACAACATAGAATACTAGAGCTCCTACCTCTCCATCTCTCACACGCCTCTAGAAAAGCCAACTAAACAGATATATCGAATCCAACCCCCTCTCTCTACATCACTGCACCTTCTTCCCTGCACCTCCGTTTTCCACCTCTTCTTCCTCACACATCTCCTTTATATACATACCTACCCTTTCCTACCACTAACTCACACAACGCCAACACCGCCCATACAACAAAAGCAACGAGAAGCTTTGTTAATAGGAGTCTATACCGTGTTCAACGTAACAATCTCTAGCTGCGCATATTAGTTATAGCTCTAGCAGCAATCAGCCAAGTCGGTGTGCTTATTAACTGCCCTATTACTCTATTGCCATTCGAGTTGTCAACAAGCAAGTCAAGCAAGTCAAAAGGCAAGACTTGACTTGACTTGACTTGTTACTTTGTCTAGTGTATAGAACTTGATTTGATTGTTTGGTTATTGACAGGTAAGTTAATCATGTTTATCAAGTCGACTTGCTTGTTGTCATGACTGATTGCCATGAAGTATCAACAAGATGAGGGATCAAGAAAGCTGAGTCGTGCTACGGTTTGTGTGCTGTGGTGGTTTGGCTAGGGTTATCTATTTACTTTGGGTTTCTTGGACTTGGGTGGGGTGTGGGTATGGGAACTTCGCATGGCATGAGTAAACCCGTGATGTGTTCAAAGAGAAAAGGAAAAGCAAGTTGGTCATAAACGGGTCGTGAATATACGCTGATCTACCACCACTCGCACTGACCATCTAGACGGGCCTTCCACTGTAGATACCAGTGTGGTATGAACACATACACTACGCGTCAGGAAACAACACACCAACCACCTCGTCCACAAGCGTAAACACCAAATGCGTATTCAACCGCTCATTATTCACCATCCCCTCCATCCGCCTCGCAGCAATAATCGCATTCTGCCTACCCACGACACTGCTCGCCAGCTCGGGGACCAGCGTCTCCAGCACCGCCTGCGCCTCCCTGCGACTACGATCACGATCTTTCTGGGTACGCGGCAGCGCAGCAGGATCAGGTTGTTTAAGCCGGCCGTTCGGCCACATGATGTCTTTGACTTTGTCGATGTAGGATGCCATGCTGTTGGCGGACGTGAATGCCGTGAAGGACTCGCGTACTTTGCGCTCGATTGTGCCGCCGAGCAGCTGGTGTAGCACGACGACGACGGCGCGGCCGCGTAGCCAGTTGTTCTGCGCGTTCAGGCTGAAGACTTCGAGGAAGAGGTCGCAGATTGGTTTTACGAAGGGTTCGAGTTCTTTGTTTTCGAACGCGAGGAGTTCGGCTTCGGCTTCGGCGTCGCCTACGCCTAGACCGGCTTCGAAGCCTGGCGGGGCGTTGGGGTCTGTGGGGTGGCTGTTTGTGGCGGCGAGTTGGGTGGTTGCTGCTGATATGAGGTTTTGGCCCGCAACGGACAGTTGGTCGAGAACGGGGATGTTGCCGAGGAACTCCTCCATGCCGTCTGCGACAGAGGAGTAGATGCGGGAAACGAAGTCGCTTGTTTCGGCGGCGTTCTTGAGGGTGTCTGCAGGGTTGATGGCAGAGGCGGAGAGGAAGGCGCGGAGCTCGCGGCTGCGGCAGACAGTGGGAATCTGGAGAAGTTCCTTTACGGGCGTCAGCAAGTGAGGAAGAGAAGAAAAATAGGTGGACCCACCCGGAGATATTTCTCAAGACCTAGCCGCCGCTTGTGCAGGAAGTCTTTCTGCAGCTTGAGCATCATCTGTCGCCGTGGAAACTCGAGGTTTCTGACTTGAGGGAATTTCGAACGAAGATTCTTGTGCAGCTCGTGGAACTCGCTGTAGCGACGAGAGATGACCCACGTCGCGGCCGGCATCTGATCGCCCGCTTTGCGCTTGACTTCGACAACATCTGTGTCATGTTAGTGGCAACTCATCACGATTTGAGGATGGTGATGTACTTACACATGGCATACTCCTTCCCATCTTCCTCAGTGCCGACCATGATGGACTGTATGAATACCGTAGCGCGACCGTACAGACTGTTGTCGCTCTCTTGGACGATATACTGCTGACGCTGCAGCTCTTTCCGTTGAATCTCTCTTTGCAAGCTAGCCTTGCTTTTACGCAGGATCCTGAGCTCAGCAGCGTTGTTCGTCAGCTCCGCCTTCGAGGTTAGAGAGTCCACGATAGACTCCTGCGTCACCAAACGCTCAATATCAGCGGTGAGTGCATCAATGGCTTCTGCAAGGCCCAGATCGCCAGGAGCGGCTTCGTGGATGTCTTCGTCGTCGGTCTTGTTGCGCGATACAGGGTCATCCACTTCGTCCTCGAGGAACTTCTCCTCATCGCCGAAGAGATCGTCATTGAAGACACCCCGCGTTCTGGGGGCGCCAACAAGTCCTAGGGATGCTATGCTCGGCCTCTCACTTTCTTTTCTGTTCTGCAACAAAGGTCTAGGTGACATGGCTCTAGGTAGGTCCACTGACCCCTTCCGAGAATCAGTATCTTGGGGCGACTTCATGCTCGGGTCGTAGAACAACGAGCCTTCGGGCTCGTCCATGATGTCTGTCAGTGCAGCGTGCATAGCATCAACAACCTGGCTATTGTTCCCGTTCTGGTGGTGATTCTGACCAAAGTCGGAGTCAAGGCTTGCAGTTGACTGCACCATGGTATCGGTATCGTAATCGTCGTCAAACAGTGGCGATCGTATGGTGCTGGGTGACTGCACGTCCAGCGATCGTCTGAGGGGCGGCTCGAAATCTTTGATCACACCCTGACTCTTCAGGTCGGAGGACGAAGCAACTGCGCGTCGGAGGTCTCCCGCGGGCAGCTTTAGCATAGGCCGCTGGTTCGACTGTGACCTTGTCATTGCAGGAGCAGCAACAGGAGAGTCGTCTAGGGTCTGCGCGATTGATTGTGTTCTAATGTTCCTGCTCGGACTCGCTGCTTCGTCCATTGCGAGCCATTTGTAGTAGAGGTTCGATTTCTTGAACCGCCTGAAATATGGCTCTTGCAGCTGGTCATAGGCGTCCGTCTGGGCTTGGAGTAGAGCACGTCGTGCATCGTGGTACTGCTGCGGTGTTGCCTTTCGCCCTGCTTTGAGGAATTTTGTGACTGCTTGTTTGGCTTCGGGCAAGATCTTCAGTCCTGGCTTGGACAGATAGGCGTCGTGAATTTGGGCGATATCTGCACGATCAGAATCGGTCCACGAAGGCAATGGACCGCTTTGTCCTGCAGGCTCCTCATCCAGCTCATCTTCGAGAGGGTTCCGGAAACCATCGACGACTATCCAGAACTGCACGAGACGCATCAGATCTGCCTGGTCCATAAACTCCATGAAGCAAGACAGGCCAGAGGCATCGTAGAGCACTTCCCGTAGCGAGGCGTTGGCGAAGCGAGAGGATGTGCGCTTGTGCTTGGGCTTCTCCTTTGCCTCGACTTTTGCACGAACTGAACCGCCAGCACTGAGGTTGGCGACCCTTTGGTCCAGGATGCTGCGTGCTGTCTCGAGGCGGCGCAGATAGACTGCATCCTGATCCTCGACCTGCGAGTCCTTGCGCAACTGGCTGGAGATGTCACTGCGAAAGCGCCGTGCGTCTGCGAGTGTGTTGGTCTGTCTGATGGCGCGGATGAACTTTTCGAATCGGCGCTCGTTGTCGCCAGGGGCGAGCTTGGGAAACTGTATGTTCTTTGAGATCTTGGGCGAGGCGGGGGTCTGCTGATCGAGTGCGGCTCGGAGCTTGCGGACAGTCTTGCGTTCTTGGAGGAGCGTGCGACCCTGGAGGAATGAGCGGGTGCTGTGGGATGGTGACGTGTGGGAACATGACGTGACTTACATAACCCTCCATCAGCTGGTTCCACATATCCGGGTCAGCAACCAGCTGCATGATGGGCGACAGGACCGCGCAGGCCACGAGCTCCTTGATCAGCACGTTGACCGCTGGGCTGGTCATCATGCTGGGCGGCATGATTTTGGGCAGCAGACGGGCGACCAGGCTGCGCAGGTGCTGCTGCTGTATAGGCTTGGTGTTGGAGTAGGCCAGCGAGGCAGCTGGGTGCAGGCGGCCCTCGTTGTACTTGGCCGCAATGGCAAGGTCCAGCTCTTCGCTCTCGGTGACGTTGCGCATCAGCTTGCGGCCGCGCACGACCTGCTCGGCCTCGTACGACGCCCGCAGGTGGTCGGTGATGACGGGTATCAGACGTGACACAACCGTCTCGACCATGTCCACGGCGAGGATGCGCTCACAGATCTCGCCCAGTGCTGCGCGCACTGCCCGGTCGACCTCGTTGACAAACGTGGGGCTCTTGCTGATGCTGCCATACCAGCTCTTTACAAAGTCGCGCAGAATGAGGCCTACTAGAACATCCAGACTGTCTGACACGACGAACGAGGCCGGGTAGATGGGCTCCATCATGTACTCGTTGCGCTTGGTGAGCGCTGCCACCTCGGCCGCCCACTGCTCCGGTCGAACGAACGCGGCGTGACGAGCTCCATAATCGGCTTTGCTGGAACGTAGCGACTTGCTCCACGCGGTCGTGACGGTCAACCAGGCCTGCAGTCCAAGGGTTGCGAGTGCGCCGGCGACAAAGGCATACGGCAGGTAGTGCAGCTTCGGCTGCCAGTGGGTAAGGTAGCCCCAGGCGACGAAGATGGCGACGGCGGCGAGGACTACATCTCTGCGCTTCAGGGCCATAGTCTCTTCTTGGCTCGGCGCATCTTGCGCGTGGCATAGGGCACGTCGGCGGACACGCTGAGGTTGACGTCGCTTGCGAACGTGCCGCGGTAAACACGGGCCACTAGCGCCGATACGAGATATACGATGGGTACGAGATACGGCGGCTGGGCAGTTATCAGTCGAGTGAAAGGGGAGGAGCCAAATATCAGTCGAGCGAAAGGGGAGGAGCCAAATATCAGTCGAGTGGAAGAGCCAGTCGCGTGTGAAGGTGTGCATCTTTGGCAACTCTTCTACTGTACAACTATGGTATCTCGTTTTGAACGCCCCAACACCTTCCCATGCAAATGCAACGTGTGACCATCTCTCCATCTACTGTCCACCGTGTACCGCTCAGAACTTCTGCCGGCCCAGCGTCGGCTGCCACTCAAGTGGATGCGTCTCCTCTGTCGCATTATCGTCCTGCTTCCACACCTGTATCGACTTGTCTGACCCACCTACGATCAACCTCAGTCCGGTCTTGTCGTAAGTCGAGCACATGACGCCGGCCTCGGCGTCCAGGGATCCCGGCTGTGCAATCTGCTCCGTGTGCTGGAATCCATGTCCAGTCTTCCAGTCCCAGAAAGACATGGAGCCATCGTCGCCGCCAGAGAACATGACGTTGTCCTCGTTGACCGACAGAGTATTGACGATGCTGTTGGCCGGCTGGAAGTTGAGCATGAAGTCACCACGCGGGCACATCCACTGCTTAATCGACTGCGAGCTACCAGACGCAAATGTGAACTCCTTCGGGTGTAGCGCCAGTGCCCTGACTGACTTCTTGTGGTGCGTCAACACGGTCTGGGTCTTGCCAGCCGCCAGATCCCAGAGACGAATTGTCGAGTCCATGGAGCCTGTGATGACCTGAGGGTCGGCCTCTTGCGCCTTGATGCTCGAAATCGTGCCCTTGTGTCCGCTCAGCACGTGTACGTTTGTCCGTGTTCGCATGTCCCAGACCCTGGCCACACCGTCGCGACCGCCAGTGATCAGTACGTCCAGCGTGGGGTGCAGCGCAAGCGTGTAGACACCACTGAGATGGCCGTGGTAGTGGCGGATGACCTTGTTCGTTTCCAGATCCCAGCATTTGACCATCTTGTCCTCACCGCACGAGAACAAATAGGGGTGTCGCGGCGAGATCTCCAGTCCACGGACGGCGCTGATGTGGCCAGTCAGGGTGAGCTTGAGCTGTCCACTCGCAAGGTCCCAGAGTTTGACTGGGGAAGAGGTTAGCAGATAGACGGCAAACAAACATGGGTAGAGAGATACATACTCGTCCTGTCTGCTGCACCACTGGCAAAGAATCGGTTGTCTGGATCCACAGCCAGCGACCGCACCCAGCCCATGTGGCCTGCCATGACCCTCGACACTTTCCATGGCTGGTGCCATTCGGGCTTGGTTTGCCTGACAGTGTCCTTGCGCACCAGCGAGCTCGACGTCGCATTCCGGTTGGGCGTGGGGCCATTCGCGTTGGGAGCCGCGCCCTTTCCTCCAGCCCTCAATGTCAATGCCATGGACTGGGCGTCCTTGGCCTTGTCGGCCTTCTCAGATGCGCCAGCGATCATCTTGCGCATCTTGGGGTCGGACGCCTGCTCTTCCGCATTGTGGTTCTTGATCTTCTTGCGTCGCTCTGCTGCCGTCGAGGCTGCCGCCGCCATCTTCGCAGCCAGGGCCGGTGGCAGTTCGCGCACATGCTCGTATTCGTTCCGTATGCGCGCAGCGACATTGACCTGGTCGGCGGCCGTGGAGGGCGCGGGGGTGGTGGCGGTGATGGAGAATGCCGAGTTGGGCGCGTGATCGAGCGCGCCAGAGGAAGCAAAGTCTGCCGCGAATATCTCTCTTGTCCGTTTGGCTGACGCACGCACGAGCTGCTCGGTCGAGCTGGGAATGGGCGCTGTTGTCGCCATAGTCATGTGATTTGTGGAAGGTCGTGCACGTCGATTGAGGAAGAAGTCAGCGACGACGACCTGGTGGTTGCTGTGTAGTGGCCGGAATAGGTTCGACGTATCGTTGCTGTTGTGACTTGTCAACCGCGGCATCAAGCTCCAACGACGAGAGCGAGAACGATTTCTAGCGCGACCTGCTCGAGTCTTGGCACAGCCTTATCGATTAGACTTCACCAAGATCGCGTAGGACCCAAGGCTGATATCGACACCACCACTCTTCAAGTATAAGAGGCGCCAATATCTGCTGTCCTATGCTTCTGATCGGTAGTAATGAGGGGTCGAGCTGTCTTATACTACGTCCACACGGACGCCTATTTTAACGCCGTCCATAGCGCTCAACTGTCACTGTTCCTCACCAAGACCTGCAAAGTGGACAGCACACTCGAGTGTAGTCTTCTGTCGCTGGCCTCTCTTCGGTCGAATGTAGGTGAGGGTGCGTCTCGAACTGTACTGGCTGGACACTCCTGCTCGGCATGCGGAAGAACTAACTCCCCACTGCGTCATGGCACTGGCACTTGCAACCGACCACAAAGCGATCTTCGGCCCATGAACAACCAAGCCTCGTACTTACGGCTCCCAAATTGGCGTCGATGGTCTACTGTGTACAGGTAAAGACATGAACCATGAGCTGGTCAGATTGGTAGCAGTGTTGTTGAGCCACCAACAAGGACCCCTTACCTGCTAACTAACCTATCGAAAGACGTCCTCATCTCATCGACGGAACCTTTGGACACAACAGCCACCAGAGAAACTGACTAGGTTGCCGAGTAAACCACCAAAATTTCGCAAATGGCACTTCTGCATCAACCCGGACACGAATTCCGGCCAAGGCGTAACAATTCGAAGCTCGAGGTTGATCAAAGGCTGTCCAGCAACGATCCCTCTCAGGCTTGCCAACACGAGCGATGCGCACCTCCGCAAGAACTCACTTGGTACCTTTCGAGGAGCGGGTGAACTCCTTGGACCGTTTCTGGTTAAAGCCAACAATAGGGGTCTTCCAAGTTGATCCACCTCATTACGTCAAGGGAATTCATCCATCTCACGCTTTATTGCACTGGCAACGTAGGCACAATCCGGAGTCGCAAGGGGCGTGAAAAACCCTCATAACACCTAAAAGCCTACCGGGATCGAGTCTGCCGAGAACCGTGTCCGCCGTTCCCAGGTTTTCCCCGGATTTGCTTGTGCTGGGTTGGGGTTCATGTGTGCGTGCACATGCTGCCGAGGAACTTTTCTCGACACCGAGCCGTCACACCCGGCATCATGGAACGCATTTGGATCGGCAAAGACATGTCGCAGTCACTTTGTACTGCTTTTCCACTTTGTTTGCCAACGAGGCATCCTCGTCGCGATCCTCACTTGCAATAGCACTCACCATCGTGGGGCTTTACCACACGCAAGAAGCTGCAGATGCAGGTACGGCTGGATACGCAGAGGCTCACAAGACGTTCTGCCACTTTAGCTGGGCGAGACAATACAAGCCAGTCACTAAACTCCTGGCGCGTGTCAGGCCTCCAAGTACAACGCTCAGGCGTGCGGCCCGGGAGTGTCATCCGGTCTACGACTGGTCCAGTTCCTGCGCGAATACTTGCCACCTCGGAAGACTCGACGAAAAGGGAGACAGGGAGCGGGACGTCGCGAGCCAAAGGGCACGATGGATCATTCAATACTGGAGACATTTTCCGGCTACCTACGTCTTGCCTCAGCTTCGCGCAGATTACAGTTCGTGTTTGTTCACAGATCGCAGCGCAAAAAGTTGGGTTGAGCATGTACACAGCACAAGCTCGTGAGCGGCCAAGCCACCCCGGATTTTCTGCATCACGCCATGCCAAAACTAGCTCCCGCCGCGATCAACGCCCCCCAAACCACTTACGGAACCACACCCAGTCGAGTAAGACTTGTGGCGTCTGGGGCACCGGTCTTGGTGTCTTAATAAGACTTCATCCCCGTCCACGCTCGAACATGTCATCGCCGCAAGAGCCCCAGACGTAACAGCGCATCAACAGTAGCCAATCATCTATTGATTCATACTCCCGCTGTGCCGAAACAATAACAGAGACTACCCCAGAAAGTTTACTGACTTGTTCGTTGGAGGCAACTGCTCCTCTGTGATCTTCGATCTCATTTGCGGAGAGGGGTAATTGTGTCGGCGAGCAGGGTTTTCCTCCACCCAGCAGCCCCAAACAAGGCGTTGAGAAATCTCCTCAACATATCGAGGAGGCATGGTCGACACCGCTTAGCCGATTTGGATGCTTCCAGCTGCCGCATGTGACGATGATGGCGAGTGGGTCTTCTGAACACGAACTGTGCCTTGTTCAAGGCCAACGCCGCCTATTGTGGATATAAAGCGCTGAATACTCTTTGTGTCCTTCTTCCCTAACCATCACCGTCGTTTACACACACAAAGTTAAGACCTTCACTAAGCCGTCAACCCACACGCAACATCCATACACAAGCCAAAATGAAGACCTTCGCTGTTGCCTCCATTATTGCTCTGGCCTCCGTTGCCTCTGCCCAGCTCGATAACATCCCATCTTGCGCCGTACGTCGTCACCGCATCGCCACACTTATACGTTCCAACTAACACAGAACAGTTGACCTGCTTCATCACCCCCCTCACCACCGACGGCTGCTCCGGTCTCACCGACTTCGCCTGCCACTGCAAGAAGGGTACCGAGCTGTTGGCCACCGTTCAGCCCTGCGTGCAGAAAGCCTGCTCCGAAGCGGACCAGGCCACCACCATCTCTGGCGTCGAGTCCACCTGCGCCGCCGCTGGCGTGCCCATTGAGATCCCCGACAGCTCCTCAGCCGTTTCATCGGCTGCTGCCAGCGTCACCTCCGCCGCCGCCTCGTCGGCTTCTGCATCTGCTTCGGCCGTCATCTCTGACGCGAGCTCCGCTGTTGAGTCCGCTGCAAGCAGCTTGTCCAGCGTGATCGCAAGCGCCATCTCCAGCGCACAGTCTGTTGCTTCCAGCCACGCCGCCACTGCTACTGGCTCCTCCAACAGCACCGCTTCCGCCACTGCCTCTTCTACCCAGAGCGAGTTCACTGGTGCTGCCGCTCAGGCCACACAGGCTGCTGGTCTCCTCGGTGCCGCTGCTCTTGCCCTCTTCGCCTTGTAAATACCCAGACGTTGCTTGCGTTGTGAAGGACGAAAAATGATCCGTGTCACAAGAGATGGTAATGAGGTGGTAATCTAGTGGGATGAACGATGGTGTTCTGTATCATAAGCAAAACAATAAAACTAATGCTATGACACTGTTGATCACTTTCATGTGTCGAAGCACGCTTCGAGCAAGTCCATCTTGCAAGTAGACGGTGCTCAAGGGCAGTGTGATTTCTCAACCTTTCCACAGCGCCAATATGCATCACACCCTCATAGGTTCAGAGTCGACGTAAGCCGGATTGAAACCAAGTGCAATTGGAACGAACTTCCGGAAATGTTTACAAGACAAACCAATAGCTGTTCCCGTCGTCGCGGCATCGATGACTCCCCAATGTTAGCGTGTAACTTCACCTCGGCTCAACCGGCTCGTGCTATTTCATCCCACCTTCATCTATATTCGAGCACAGTCTTTGCAACACTAAATCGTCCACTAGACTACGTATTGCGAGATGAGCTTGCCTTGACCCACGTCTAATGTAAACTTCTTATTGTGATTGTTGAGAGACTTAAGAGATAAACGATTAATAATTAAGAAAAAGAGATTAAATTCTTCTATAGATCTATTGGTTTAACCTAATCATTTATATATCCTCAATCTAACGCTAGTGACTTAGCGCATCCAGATTTGGATCACAAAATTAGTAATCCTAATTAGATAATTACTAATCTAAGCAGTATTTACCGCGACACACCCCCTAGGCATGCTTTAATTAAGAAGTATAACTATATTAGCTATTGTTGTGATTGCAAAGATAGTGTTATTGCAAATTATAAAGGATAATGTTTAAGTTTCCTATTACAGGTATAGAGCAAATAGGCTTATTAATATATAGTGCAAAACATGTTTATACTTTAAATAATTACCTATCTACGCTATTTTTCTCTTACTCTCTTACTCTCTACTCTAATTTATTGCTTGCGTTAACTCTTCTTAGTTTTATTTATCTAATCTTTCTTTTGTGTTGCAGTTGTTTTGTAATAGTTTAATTAAGTAGTCTATACTCTGTTCCTAGTAAACAACACAATAGTCTACCTATTAGGAGCAGGCCAACTTTGCTAGCTGCTAGCTTAGATAATAAGTCTAACAACTCTAGTAATTCTGTTATTCCTTATAAGGATCCTAATTGTTGTTTAGAGGATAACCTAAATAAGATTAATTAGTCTTGCAATCCTAGGTAAGTAGTTTCTTTAGTATACTAATTATTTTCTAACTAATTTGT
>SATY01001142.1:0-11896 GCA_004335155.1 Ascochyta viciae
GGAGGAGGAGGAGGAGGTAGAGGGGAGGTGAGTTGAATTGGATAGAATTGAGTTGAGTTGGAGAGGGGCTTAGGGTAGAGAGAGGGGGAAAGGTAAAAAGTAGTCAAAAAGGGAATTAGAATAAGATGAGAAGAAACTAGACTAGAAACATCTCTGTCGTAGCAATCTGCAAGGTCAGCCTGTTGGTTTGTAGGAGTATTGCGGAAAAGAGGGGGTTAGATTTAATTTACTAAGTGTCGTTACACGTTTCATTACTCCTTATAAGAATAGTGATTACCACCACGCCACGCACTAGAACCTACACACTCCCGTCTAGTCGTTCTAGTTGTAGATGGAAATCGGCGGCGCATACCCAACTAGCTTCTCGCCCCCACTGGGCCGGAACTTCTTCTCCTTATACCACAAATGCGCGTCCTTGGCGAGCTCCTCCACCTCGGAGAAGGCAAACTCTTTCTTGGGCAGGAAGTCGTAGATGCCCTGCGCGTAATCGGAGGCGATGTTGTGGACTTGTGCGAGGTATTTCTTCTGGGTTGGGTGTTAGCCATGTAGAGGACAGTGGGCGAATTAAGGGACCTGCCTGAATGATGGGGTATTTGACGAATTTCAACATATTGCCGGTGTTTTTGATTGTGTTTTTTCGCTGCTCTTCCGTCATGACGCGGGACCAGAGTTCGGTCGCTTGCGCGTAGTCGTTCTTCTTGCCTTCGTGCCAGTAGTGGCTCTTGCGGCTTACGACGTTGTCAGAGACTTGGTAGGGTGCTTCAGCGACGTCAGGCCTGAACTTGTGCGCGAAGCTGTTGGGTGCGTATTGCTTGTTGCCGGCGTGGTTGGCGTCGACGCGCATAGTTCCATCGAAGTTTAGTGTGGCGTACGACTTCGCCATGAACGGGCAGTTGACGGGCACCTGGTGCAGATTCACGCCGATACGGTGGTACTGGGCGTCACGGTAGAAGAACATGCGGAACTGCAGAAGTGGGTCCGGCGAGTCCTCAATGCCGGGGACCATGCTGCCAGGGGAGAAGGCGGCTGACTCGACGTCGCGGTGGAAGTTCTCCGGGTTCTTGTTTAGCACAAGCCGACCAAACTCCTGCATGGGGAACTGCGACCTAGGCCAGACCTTGGTAACGTCGAAGGGGTCAAAGCCGAGCTTGTCTGGATCAGCGTCCTCAGGCTCCATGACCTGGATCTTAGCGGTCCACTCAACCTCCTCGCCATTCTCGATGGTCTCCCAGAGATCGCGCTTGGAGTAGTCGGGGTCTTCGCCACACATCTGTGTAGCCTGCTCCTGTGTGAACTGCTTCTGGCCGTGCTTGGCGATGAAGTGGTACTTGATGTAGACAAACCTGCCTTCAGCATTGACCCACTTGAATGTGTGGCAACCGTAGCCGTGGTTGAAGCGCCATCCCTTGGGAGTACCGTGGTCACTAAAAAACATGAGGCCGGCATGATTGCTCTCAGGAGTGCAGCCAAGCAAGTCGAAAATGCCGTCATAGTCGAACAAAAAGTTTTTGGGATTACGGTACTGCGATCGAATGACGTCGGGACCTTGGATGGGGTCTCGGCAGAAGAAGATGGGCTGTCATTGTGAGTAGTGGTTTATATCCCACGATCGAAACGCACTTACAAAATTCAGGCCAACTATATCGTAGTTCCCTTCGCCCGTGTAAAATTTAATGGCGAAACCACGCGGGTTACGGGCCTCGTCAGGAAACTCACGTCCAGGGGTGACGGTGGAGAAGCGGATGAAGATGGGAGTCTTCTCGCCGACACTGGACAAGAAGTTGGCTTTCTACACTTGAGTCAGTGTTTGTGTATATGAATACAGACAGAAAGACCTACCGTGAGAGAGGTAACGTCCTTCGTGCACTCGAAATATCCAAATGCTCCAGATCCACAGGGGTGCACCATACGCTCCAGCTGCTTGGATCGATTGAAGTGTTGTTGCTTCTGAAACAGGAAGACATCGCTGGCAACGGGAATTCCGCCAATAGTCTTGCTGTGTGCTCTGTGGATGTTCAGTTTGCAAGCCCGTCGAACAACCTGCATAAACTTACGGGTCGGGAAAGGGGATGCCCTCATTGTTGGTGAAGTAGGCGCTGTCATCCTCACGTTTTCCGCCCTGAACAGCCCCAGAAACCTTGGCAATGATGTCCGCTGGGCCCTCGTTGGCGCTGGCCATGTGGCTCATGCGAGGGGCACGGCCTTCACCCTGAACAGCACCTTGAATGGCCATAGCCGTGGCCTGCAGAGGGTGCTGCAAGGGATCGTTTTGGTTGGTGTTGGCGTTGGTACTTGAAGGTGCCATGGCTGCTACAACTTTCTGGGGTAGGTTGGAGGAAATTTCCATTGAAGTTCTTGAGAGCTTAAAGAGGTCGCTGAGAGCATACTAAGAGCCAGCTTTCGCACATGACGGATTCTTATCTTTACATAGCTGTCAAAGTGACATACTGTTGACGCGTGGAGTTGAGGGGTTAAACGACAAGCTCAGCGCGTTCGTATGCGGATTGGATGCTCCGAAGTATACGCTGCTGTAAGTCCCCTTTAGGGCAAAGGCAAGTGACGGACAGATGCCAACTACCTGATGAAGCTCAAGGTGTGGGGTATCTGTAAGGATTAAGAATAAGGACATCGTGTCATAGATTCGGTACTGGAGCCCGAGGGATGCTGGTTGTTGTATTTTGCATGCTGTGATGATGCGTGTGTGACGTTGTCCAATGGGCTGCGTTCCGAGGGTCGTCCCGAGGAGCTCTCCACTGTCAAACATACCGTGGGGATATGTCAGCCAATCAGACTAAGAAGGAAGTCAGCAAGCTGAATACTGGACACACGTTTTTCACGTCTGTTGTTGTGAGGAGGAGACTGTGCTGCCAATGTGTTACACGCTGCGAACGCGTGACGTAGGAATGACAGTGCCTGCCACATAATAGTGAGCTTGCAGAAGACCGATTCTCTCTTACCAACACCAAATCCAAGCACAGTCATTCGTCAAACCTACTGCACTTGCAACCAACCATCTATGATGTCTGCAGTTCGTACCTTCGCATCACCGATCGCTAGGGCTGCCTTCAGGCCTCAGCTTGTCGGTACATCAGCTAACACCAGGGCTTTCGCAACCTCCCGGATTTTCTGCGCACCAGCATTGACCGAAGCAATCACCTCTGACCACCGCGAGCTCGAGAAGTGCTACAAAATCATAACTGAGTCCAAGAACATCGAAGATCAGACGCGCTATGGCAACCAGTTCATCTGGGAGCTTGCTCGGCACTCGGTTGCTGAGGAACTGATCGTCTACCCGGCCATGGAGAAGTACATGGGCGAGCAGGGCAAAGCCCATGCTGAGAAGGATCGCAAGCACCACCACACCGTAAGCAAGGGTGCAAGTGACACAGCCTCGACGTGCGCTGACTCTGCCTAGCTCAAGGAACTTCTTAAGACCTTCCAGAACATGAGTGCTCAGGACTCCGAATACGTTCCTCAGCTGAAGAAGCTGTACGAGCACCTCGAGCACCACATCAAAGAGGAAGAGAAGGACGACCTGCCGGCCTTGGAGAAGGCCCTGACCTCAGAGGAGAACCGCGGCAGCTCTGAGAGCTTAGCCAAGAGCTTCTCCAGGACTAAGATGTTTGTTCCATCAAGGTCGCATCCAGCTGCCGGCGAGAACCCTTACGTCGAGGGCCCCGCTGGACTGCCCGTCGCTGTGTTCGACCACATTGCCGATCTCTTCCGCAAATTCCCCGAGGGCACCGTTAGCCCCAACCCGTCGCAAAAGTAAGCAGCACATTCGTGAGCGGTCGATGGATGCGCTGGAGTAGCGTGCGGCGTTGTGGAGAGGCGTTACGATACCGACATGGGATACAAGGAGTGATGGCGTTCTCAAATCTTTGAGGCCCGCAGAACCTTTGCTGTGTAAGGACCTTTACTGTATCACATGATGAGTAATAACAATGATAATCGAGAGCTATAACCCCGGCCATGTGAAGAAAACATGCTAGATGTCTTCCGCCGTTGTGCGCTACAGCAAAGGATGATCGTGCCAGGACACGCCGCGCTAAATGTGCATTAGTCAGCGACCTTGAGTCCAGGGTCGATGTCATGGAGCTGCCCCCAACACAGATACATCATACTGTTCCTCCGCCGTGCGTCCTACTAAACCTACATACCCTGGATTGCCGAGAACTGCACCGCTACTCTCCTCGAAATGAAGTCCCTGGCTGATGCGATGCCTTCCGGGAAATGCACAGCACAGCGAACAACAAGCTTGCCAGTATGAAAGAAACCCAGAATCTGGCATTTGCTCGCGGACCCAACATCTACAAATCGAGGCTTGTATTATGGACCATCTCAACATCAACTGAGACATCCATATTCCTCTCGCAGCTCCAAAGCTCAAGTCTCAAGCGCTCACTTACTTCGTGCATGAGTCGGTCTGGCGCCACGTCTTTTGCATACCACCAGTCACAATTCCCGCCTCCTGTACAGCCAGCTTTAAACGCCTCAGTCTTTCCAGTTCTAACAGCCTGTTGAGTTCATATCTTCCTACAATCGCTCCCACTGACGCAAGTGCAAGTTCGCCCGGCGTGATCTCCTCAGCCCTTTCGTTCATACGCCAAAGTTCCAAGTACGCTTTGCGCAGAAGACCGCGTTGCTTGAATGCCAGCTTGAATTCGGGAATGCCTGTGCACTTCCCGACTAGCTTGACGTATCCGCTCGATCCTACTTCCTGAGCTTGCAGCTCCGAGAACCGCAGAACGCCGAGACGACGGACAGCTCTGAACCCTTCGATACCGGAGAACGATGCGAGGTAACACTCGAGATGTGCTTGTTGGCTCGGATCATACGTCTCGAAGCACCGGTTGTGCAGATTGTAGATGCCCGCATCCACACGAGTTGCTTTGTTGGTGTGCAGAATGTTGTAGGTCACGTCTGCGGTGAGTTCCAACCCTATAAACGGAGGAAGAGGGTTCAGGCAATTAAGTGTAGGTGGAGGAGGTAGTGACAAATCGTCAGCGAAGTCCAAGCGGGAGGGGGACGAATATTACTGGTGAGTGGCCGAAGTCCTCAGAAGTCGAGAGTCCACCATTTCGGTTATTGTGCTATTGTCAGCGGCACTGTCAGTGTGGACTGTATTCGATGTTATGTCTCAAGATGAACTGCGAAAGGTATGTAGCTCAGCCAGTCTGCGGATTGCAAACAGCATGCTCCTCCAGTCGAGCGCGCATTACACGCGTATCGTATCTAGCATCTCCTGCGCGCGAATCAAACACATGTCTTTCCAGTATCAAGATTCACACTGTTTTGATGACATTTTGCTTCTGATATTCGACCATTGCAGGTTAGTTGAGAGGTCTTGTAGTGTGACAGGCGTGTTTGGACTAACGATATGGCCGTGAGAAGGCTTGGTTGTGAATTCTCAGAAAAATAGACAGATGAAATGCATGTGCATCATTCAGCACAGAAGAGTGTCAGATAAGTTGTTCGAAGATAAAATGTTCTTGATTTGTCATAATGGAATGATTAACATCCCTAAAGTGATCAAAACATCAATGTGATCCAAGTCTCCATACAACACCCTAAGTGATCACCGAGGCCCCTGGGAATGCTACTTCACCAGACTGACTCAACACGCCCTCTTCGGCGATGTTATCGCCCAAGGCCCTCTGGCTAAGCAGATCCTCAACCCCCAAGAACTTGCCAACGCGTATCGAATCTGGTCGCAGCTGCTGGGCGTCTCCAAAGACAATGTCATCATCCGAACGAAGCTTCCATACTTCAGAGGGAGTGGCAAGTAGTGTTGCTACCTCAGTTGTGCAGTCGTCATGCGGTCTCGAGGACATAAGATGCCACATCTGTGGACCAGGTGCCTCGCGGTTTGGCGATGCGAGACAGAAGTGTAACTGGAGATAGATGTCAGCTTGAATCGAGGTCAAGGCTTGAAGCTCACTTACCTCGCGCGCCATTGAAGGTGGTGGTAGGTGCTTTCCCATGATGCGGTCAGTCAGACCCATCCCCATTCCATATTGACTGAGTGTCAAGTCAAGACTAAGGTAAATTGCACACGATACTAGAGCGACGACACAGAAAAAGCTCCAAAAGTCGTGGAAGCTTTGGAACATGCCCTGGTAGCGGCGATGGGCAGGCTGAGGCAGGTCATCGTACTCGGTATCCGTGGCGTTGCCCACGTCCCAGAAGTCTCTTTGTGCCTCTTCGTCGAGAACTTTGTGCTTCGCGTCGCTCGGGAAATGCCATGCAGTACGTGCTGTCTGCGCGCTCTTATCGCAGCTATCGACCCCATCATGCTGACGGAAGTATGAAAGGAGTCCAGCGTGTTGAAGAGCAACGTCGCTGTCGCAATTCGGCAAAGACATCGTCGCAGTTCGGCCCTTATGGTATGTTTGAAGAATTGATGTCGGTATGTTATGTGTCGCTAACGAAGATGCTCGATACTAGGTGAGGCTAAGTTGTGACGCGTGAAGGTAATGAAGAAGTTCGTGTTGAACCCACAACAGGAAAGACATGGCGTTATTTTGAACGTCAGCACATTGGAAGGTCCATCGGATGCGGTCGGTAAGAGCTGCCAGTGCAGCTTCGAATGCGGAAGGTGAGGGTCGCTATTGTCGGTTGCGGTGTTTTTGGTGGTTGGTGTTTCGCATCGCGGAATGCGCGAGGCTGTTGCGTAACGTGAACATGACAGCCAGCTTGCTGAATTTAACTATGCAGCATTGTAGTGCACTGTAAACGCAGATTCAAATCTGCTAAAGTTCTGTTGTTTCTCAGAAAAGGGGTAAGCCCCTGAGATATTGGGTAAGGGTAAACTGCAGATTGTCGTTCGCGGCGGTGACTCGTCTGGTGCATCATGTGGAGCAGTAATTGCAGGTGAGGCCGTATAGCTCCTCCCACAAGCAAGCGACATTGAGCGTGCTGGATTACAAGTCCTCCAGTGGCCTGACATCTGCCATCATACGAAGAAGCTCGTTTTGTTACTGCCGAACAGTTGTATTGAACACGGGAACACCAACGCTAACGTGCCTTACTGCACCTACTGCTGCAGCTACACAACAACAGATTTAAGAACAAATCTTTTACAAGTATTCAGAATCTTTTACGTAATAAATGTGTATAGATAACATTAAGTAACGTGTTATGTAGTTAAAGCAGGAGAGTGTTGCAGCAAAGGGATCACATGTGTGTTTTCGCATTTTCAACCCCACATTTGGTCATTAGAAACGAGCTTCTTTGTACTCGCATGCTATTGACTTGATTGGGTACGGGCTGGAACAACGCTAAGAGATTATTGGTTGAAGCCTGAGAACCCGTTCATAAGCTGTGCAAACGATACTCTTTGTATTAATGCTTCAATTGAGTAGTCGACTTCAACCGTGCACATTCCAGATCTTTACTGTGGTCGTATATTCCTTTGTACGCAGAGCTGGTATTTGTTGTTGCACCAGTTGTAATACCAAGCTAGGCTTTAACTATCGTAAGCTAAGTCCAAACGCGGACAAGCTGGAGGACGATGCTAGTGGAGTGGCAAGACAAAGCCTCCTTGAGCGTATTTTGATTGGCCGGAAATTTCTGTCATGAATCGTTCTAGTATGGTGCTGCTTCGGTCAAAAATCCCGCTCGACTGAGGTCCAATCCTTATACATCACCAGCTATGGCTGCTCCACCGCGCCCGTTGAGACCCTTACTGCCCAGTGATCCTGGCCGTCAACCTCCCTCACACGCACACGCTCCAACTAAACGAAAAATAACGATTGCTTGTCGGCAATGCTCGCAGAAGAAGTGCAGGGCGAGTTTACCCTTTCGCCACCACAGAGATTGCTTCTAACACAGCTCATCAGTGCGATGGCGCGCGACCGACATGTTCTACCTGCAAAGGCCTATCTACGGAATGCTCATATGATGTTGCCGAAGGACAAAGTCGACACAGGTCCCTGAAACTGAAGCATGAGGCTCTTCAACGTGATTTGGGCAGCACGATGGAGTTACTATGGCACATACAACATGGAACCGACACCGACGCTCAGACTATATTCTCCCGTCTCCGGGAAGGAAACGATCCTTCCGCTATTCTGGGGCCTCTCGGCACAAGAACTCAACGTGAAAATGCTTCCACTGAGAGCGCCGCTGTGCTACTTTCTCGCCCTCTGCATACACACACGAAACAGCACATAGACCTTGCGACCTCAGACAAGCTCATTGGCAACCCGGACCTTTCTGATTCGGCAATACTGGCAGCTACCCTTCGATCGCAAGGCGATGTATTGACGGAAGCATTCTCCATCTTCCTGAAATGCACGAGCTCGATATTCCACGTATATACACAGGAAGAAGTAGACGCTCTCTTGAGTAAGTCATTGGAGACTGATGCACAGACACCTCTGTCTACTCTATGCGAGGTTTGTGCCGTTGCCGCCGTCGGCTCCCGCTTTTCGCGATCAAAAATCTCCCCGGAGCTGGGCGAATACTACTCCAGTGTTACGAAGCAACTGCTTGATGAGTGCATCGAGAAGACACCTCTACAGGCGGTGAAAGTCTGCGCGCTGTTAGCCATGTGCAACATTATCAACAAGGCTACTGCAGCTTTCGCGTATGTTGGTCAGTATTCCGATGATCCATCAACTACAGAACCCCTACTAAAAAGGTTGTAGAACTGGGTCTCGGTGTAGCCCGGATCAAAGGTCTTTTGGAACGCACGCCACATGCTCACATGGACCATTCGATCTGGCTGGAGAGTAAGAAGGTCGTGAAGTCGCTACTTACTTGCAGAGGGTAAGATATCGAAGCTTTCAAATCAGCCAGAGATTGACTTGCTATAGTTGGCTCCAAGCAACCTTGTCCTACGTACCAGAGACAGAGCCCCCCGTACGATTAGAGGATGTGGATGGCGGTGATCAATGCTGTCTAGATTGCGAAGACCAAACGCTCTAT
This sequence comes from Ascochyta viciae, assembly GCA_004335155.1. Classification (NCBI taxonomy): domain Eukaryota; kingdom Fungi; phylum Ascomycota; class Dothideomycetes; order Pleosporales; family Didymellaceae; genus Ascochyta; species Ascochyta viciae. The sequence continues at coordinate 8,932 of SATY01001142.1, forward strand.
CAGACTCAGGTTGCAAGGCTTACGGTTATCAAAGCTGGCATATTCCAACGGATGAGAAGCATAGAGTTCTCAAAAGAGTCTAGCGAGGCCATTCGTTTATCGCTTAGTCAATGGCTGGACCAAGTACCGGAGCATATCCGCTTGGAGAATCTCGGGAAACCGACTGTCAGTCCTGAAGCACACATTTCAGGATTGTATCTTCACTCCTTCTATCTCGGTAGTCGGATGCTTGTGTATCGTTGGATCCTGTCGTGGATCATTCAGATGCGGCAGGAAGGGAGTGTCCCGCCTCCAGAGACCAAGAATGAGTCTTCCCGCTGTGCGGAAGAGGGACTTCTTGCTGCTAAAGAATCAGTTGTCACCCTGTGGAACATTTATGAAGGCGGTGGAGCAGTAAGACATTGCTGGCTTTGCATGTAAGTCACTGCGTCGATCCAGAAAGGTAACAGCAAGACTGATCTATCCAGCTTTCAAGCATACCTTTCCTGCTGCATAATCCTCGACGATGTCTTGCAGAGGGCCCTCCATGGTCAATCGACAGCACATCTCGACAACCTCGAGCTGGCATCCCGTTCTTTAGAAGTCCTCGCGTGGACGGGGCAGCTTGATGCAACAGCCAAGCAGTACCACGCATCACTAAGTCCAATATATGCCCTGGCAACCAGTCTCAGTGTGCAGGTGGGGGAATCCTCTCCAGATCCAGCAAACGAGCACGTCCATTTCCGAATAACAAACGGCACCTCCCCACTACATGATGCAGCGCGCAAGTTGTCGCAGATGCTATACGTCCCACTCAAACCCGAGCAGGAACGCGAGAGGACCGTGTCCGTCTACCGACCAAATCTGGACGAGTCAATAACGTCATTCGACGAAGTTGGACTTGGTGTGCACCTGTACTGGGCAATAGAGTTCAAAGCCGATGACGAGAAACTCAAAGACGGAGACTCTGACGATCATGCTTCTCGTTCTTTCGTGCTGCCGAGTTTGCGAGGCCATTTTGCTGGCGGAAATCAGCTTACTGGGTGGACAACATCGAAGTCATTTACTGATCCGACGCTGACTGAAGTGAGCACTACGTATATTTCTTAACTAGTCATACTATCCAACATTTCGTTTTTTCTGCGCCCAGCTTTGTGAAGGATACGCGTTGGATACGCGTCGCGATGTGTTTTAGGACCACCGCCTCCATACAAGAGGTAGAGGGCCTAACCAATCTAGCAAGCTGCAAGGGTTAGTTCTCTATATAACCTGTCTGAATTACTTTACTCCTTTAGGAACAATTTCTCTAACCTTGCCTGTAATACATCTTTAACCTTAAGTGCTTAATAGCGTACTACTCTTCTAAAAAGAGATTGTAATATTTAAATTGCTTTTTGTTACATATTATTAAAATGTAGACTAGATTATAAAGCTAATAGGTAAGCCAGTTGTAAAAAGCTAACTACTAAAAGAATTTACTAGTAAAATACAAAATAGACCTAGTAGATAATTACTTTTAAACTAGAGGTTATAGAGATTTTATACTTTTATTTTAAAAATGTTAGTGTGAGGGCACTGCAGGCAGGCAAGAGATAGGACAAAACGTATAGTATTAGATAAGATAAGAAACAAATCCTTAGAGGTTAAGCCCCTAAGGATTTAGGGGAATATATACGTGTGTGTAGGCTCTAAGAGGTAACTATAGTTGCTCTAAGGTGTTCCTAAAAGTTAGCATGCCTAAGGTAGAAAGCCCTTAATAATAGCCTCTTCTCTTCTTATAGTTTGTTCTAGACTGCTAAACTCTATGTGCTAATGCTTACTAGTTTAAACTCTAAAAAAACCTCTAACATAAGAGGAAAATAGTTAGGAGAAAGCTAGTTTGCTTATTAGTAGGTGCTTAGATCTATTAATTATGTTAGCACAAACAACTTTCTATAGGGTATAACTAGCACTAGTTTGTTACTTGCTAGGTAACCCTACCTATAGATCTATATAGATTATTAACTCTAAAACCTATAGTTAAAGCTGTTAGGGAGTTAGGTAATAGTTTAGTAGATTACTAAATAAGTGTCTAGCTAGTACTAACCTATAGGGTTTCTACAGCCTCACTGCAGTCCCCTTAAGAATCTAGTGCTCTTAGTCTAGTAGCCTCAACCTCTAGGAGCATAGTAGAAGGAAGATACAGAACAAACTATATAGTAATTATAGTAGGTTCTCCTTATAGGATATCTATTACTGCACTATAGTTCCTGCAGAGTACTGCTGCTCTAAGTCTAGAAACTATAGTTGCCTAGGAGCTAGTGTTAGGTGCAGTAACATGCTGCTCTAAGCTATTTTTCTTAATATAATAGCTTATCCCCTATAGGTTACTTTAGTGTCTAGGCCCTTTGTCTATAAGCTCTATAGAGGCATTATTACCCTTAGTCTAAACAACTATAGTTGCTTGAGGCGTAGACTTATTTGCTTAACTACTATAGTAGTTTAGCTAAACATATTATTACCTTTACCTAAGAGGTACTCTGTAAGGTATCTAGTTAGTGCCTAAAGGTTGTCCTTCTTCTACGCAAGTAGGCCCTAAGCAACACACTATGTATAGGTAGCTTATTATAATAATGTTAGGTATTACCCTATACTTAGATTAATCCTATTATAAGAGTTTATTTGCTAATTGCATAGTGTTAGCTATGCCTTTATTATAAAGTTAGTTGTATTTGCTCTAGGCTAGTGTAATAGGCTAGGCCTAGGTGCTGGTTCCTTAGCGTACACTGCCTCGGCAGTACTCCAGTTCGCACTCTTAGCATAGACCAGAGCCCCGTCACAGAGCTGAAAGGTCTAAACTAGGGTTATAAAAACTCTGCAACCTCTACCCTAGAGGTTGTTCTTTATCAAATCTATCTTGTATTTTACTAGCAAATTCCCTCAGAGGTCAGCTCCTTACAATTGGATTTAATCACTAAATAAGGATTAATAAGCGAAACGTACAACA
>SATY01001143.1:0-11861 GCA_004335155.1 Ascochyta viciae
AAGGTGCGCAGGCTTAGGATGCAGTGCAACAGAGAATGCAGAAAGTAGAAAGTAGGCAATAGAGTTGTTTTAACTAAGACGCGCGCTAATAAACAAGGATAAGTAAGGGGGTACTATAACAGGCTAGGCCTAGGTGCTAGCTCCTTAGTGTACACTGCCTTAGCAGTACTCTAGCTTGTACTCTTAGCATAGACTAGAGCCCTGCCACAGAGCTAAAGTGTCTAAAACAGGATTATAAAAACTCTGCAACCTCTGCCCTAGAGGTTGTTCTCTATTAAATCCATCTTGTATTTTACTAGCAAATTCCCTTAGAGGTTAGCTCTTTACAGACACATGCGTGTTCTATAGTAGGTTAGAAAGTCCCTAAAAGTCTAGGGCTGTAGTAGGCAAGTTATTGTTGCTATTAAAGTGTCCTAGGACCTTGTTGCAGAGTGCTATAGCTTTCTCTGCTAAGTTGTTAATTGTGCAGCTATCTATAATTAGGAGGGTGTTCTACAGGTTATGCGTAAGTTTATGCTAGCTAACTAGTTTATACAGTGCTTAGTTGTTAGGCAAGTTATTAATCTATTCCTGCTAGTATACTTTCTTAGCTTGTTAAACTTCTGTAAGGAAGTTTCTTGTAGCTTAGGTTAGGGTCTAGCTGTGTGCTAAGCGCTTAGTTAGATAGGCTCTATGCAGTTGCTTGCATCTGTTTGTCTACTATAGGGCAGAAAATCCTGTAGTTTCCCTTATGCCTGCAGTCTGTATAGAGTGGTTAATAACCTATGTTAGGTAGGCAAGGCACTTATTAAGGTGTGCTAAGTCTACGTAGTTTTAAGGGTCTTCTATTATAGAGAGCCTAAGCTCTACAAGTCTAGTGAACTGTAGTAGGTAGCTAAGCAATACCCTCTTCACTAGCGCGTCTAGTAAGAGGTTCCCTTAGCCTAGAATAGTAGTAAGCAATATAGCGTAATCTAAGCTAGTATATAGTTAGTTACACACTACTATACATGCATGCAGAATATTAGAGAAGGTAAGGTCTAATACATAACCTGCCTAGTAGGTAGCAACACTAGGTTCTCTAATGTAGTTAAGGCTAGAAGTAGAGGCCTACTATGCAATTAGGGTGCCTCTATTTAAAGATATAGCCCCTAGTTCAAAGGTTTTATGTCTAATATTAAAGTCTCCCCTAACTAGGGTAAGTGGGCATAGGGCATGCTATATAATATATATAATAGTGTCTAGCAGCTATAGCTACCTATAGAGATTAAGTACAGAGTACCTATTTATTATAATCTAGAGTAGGTCTCTAGTAAGCTAGGAGAAGATGATTTGTGCTTGTATAAGGGGATCTTTTTAGATATAAGTAAGGACTTATAGTCTGTATACCTCCTCTTCTCTCTAGACTTTAACTAGGGCAAAGACTGTGTAGCTTAGGTATGTAGAGGTACAGTTTCCTGCTAAGGTGTAGAGTTTCTAGACGCATATAGCGTCTATTTATTGTTTATATACAAGCTGCAGCAGGGCAATATAGTAGAAGGAACTCCTATTTATATTAGCCTAGCAGATCTAGAGATCGCGTAGGGTTCTGTGTAGGTGTACCCTTATATAGACTCTTAGGCAATATCTATTTTATTGCCTACAAGGGATAAGGCTTGTGTGTAGCATAAAATTACGCTTTGTGCTAAGAAGTGTCTTACATTTAGGTTGCTGTAGAATAAGGCTGCCTGTTAGAGTCTCTAGCTAGTAGGGGGAGCTAGGTTAGCGCCCTCCTCTATTGTGCTCTAGGTGCTGCTAGAGTTGTTAGTAGAACAGAGGTTGCTTAGGTGTACGTTGCTTGTGCTAAGATCTGTAGCAATATGCAAGCTGCTACAGTGTTTATCTATTCTTAGTAAAGATGCCCTTTTGCTAGCGCTCCTTACTAAGTGGAGTTCTGTCTTAGTTAGGCAAATAACTAAGCTATTCACTCTTCTAAGAGTGGCAGGGCAGGTTAGGTGTATTGCTAGGTGTAGTCTCTAGCAGTTTGCGCATTAGCTAGGATAGGAATAGTCTCTATCTAGTTCTCCTTTATAAGAGAGAGTTCTTTTACTGTAGTTACTGCAGCGTTAGTCTTTTATGCAGCAGTAGGCTTTGTAGTAGCCCTAGCACCTAGAGTTATAGAGCTAGATAGGTGTAGCCTTGTAGATTTCCTTTAAATAGCTGCTAGTGCTAAAGAGGCAGAAGGGTTAGACTAGGCTTGTAAATAAGACTATCTAAGTAGTAATACCCTAGTTGTCTGCCCTATATTGCGAGGGCCTGCAATTAATAGGCATTTACTATGTCTAGGAGAGAACTTCTTCCTTAATAGTGCTAATTAATATAGGAACTTTAGTGCTATCTAGAGAGTAGTAGGAGCTAGCAACTCCTAGTATAGTGTAGTTAATCTATGTCTAGAGGGTAGAGGCTAAGTTTCTATCTACTGCCCTAATTATAGTTTCTTAAGTTTCTTGCTCTAAGAGGGCTTTACGTACTATGTTGTTAGTAGAGGTAATAGCCTATCCTATCTTAGTTGTAGTAGCCTTAGGGATATCCTTTAGGGGTATATTCATAGCTTTACAGATAGCCTGTCAAATAGCAAATAGAGAGGCTAGTTAGAGCTGCTTTAAGGCTAGCATAGTAATAAGTATACAGTTGTTAGTCCTGCGCTGTAGCAGGGCAGGTTAAGGCTTAAGGTAAGGCCTTGCAGGCCTAAGATGTAGGGCTACTAGTGCAGGGTTTTTATCTAGTCTTTTTAGAGTCTAGATAATACCTGCCTAGGTTTGGTTAGATAAGCACTCCTAATTTAAGTCCTGTGAGGATAGCAGTGTTGCAGTAGCAAAGCCCTAGAGAGAGACTTCTAGGGCTGCAGCAAGTTAGCGTTAGAGGTCTTTAGCAATAGTAGCTTCCTGTAGCTAAGTGTACTGTTGTACACAGGCGTCTATTGCAGTAGCTACTACCTAGGTAATGCTATAGCAGGTTGCAGTAGTCTTCTTAATAGCCTAAATCCTCTAGGTTACTGTTAAGGTGAGAAGATTTGCATTTAGGGCACCTCTACTAAGGTTAAAAGGGATAGCAGCTAATGTAGCAGCTGCAGTGGTCCTTCTTAAGGTGCGTAGGTTGTAGTAGCTAGGTGACTCTAGTTCCTTAGCCCTAGTGTGGCTATTAGGGGTTCCTAATGGCCTGCTAGGAGTTACATTAGCTATCTTCCTAGGCGTCAAGACGCCTAGGGGGTGGCTGAGGTAGCTCTGCAGTGTCAGAAATGATAAGCTAAGTGAGTCTAGGGCTGAATTTGAGTCCCTAAAGAGGGTACCTAAAATTCAAAAGTTGGTGTTTCGGTGATGATGCACGTCGAGAATTTACGGTATGAACGATTGATATAGTTGGAGGTTTAGTGTCTGCACAGGGCAATGATGTTCTTTATGCTTTATTTGAAAGCTTGTGCTCAGCTCGGTCGTAGTAGATGATGTACAAACTCAAGTGTTTTGTCGTCTCGCACCGTCCATCCCCTTTTCAAGACATCATCTGTTGGTACAACTTACACTCTTCGAGAGTCTCGACCAGCTGTCTTTGACACCAGGATGACCTAAATTATGTATGTTGCACTGTTTTTAGTTATCTTTATACGGGATCCAGAAGAAACAAAAACGGCAAGGTCGTGTGCAAAAAAAGAGCTAGGAACGGTGCATTGAAGGACAATGTAGGAGTTTGTTAAGAAGTATGAATCTTATTACACACTGCAAAAAGCAGATGACGGGTCACACGCACAGAAAATGCTATCTCGAATCATACAGGAGTTTAATTGTCACTTGACCTAGCTTAGACAAAGACTCTCTTTACACCAACACTCACACACGTGGGATTCTCCGGCTTCCTATCTCCAAGCCCCCAAGCCAAGTTCTCGTAGCTATATCCCGAGAAGTACGTCTGACAGGCATACCATCTGTAATAACCTACTATCGAAGTTGTTGCGTTCGGCGGGTTGGCAGTCCAATCGATATATCCCTGAACGTTCAGTCTGTCCTGCTCGTCAAATGCCAACAACTGCGGTCTCTCCGACCCAGGAGTAAGAATTGGAATGGCGATATCAGTGGTTGGGTCGTAGTTGAAGTACACACTAGATGGAACATCGATGCTGCTAGTCTTCAAGGTCCATGTCAGGATTCCGGGGGTGCCAAGGGTGGCGTTGGGGGTGAAAGGGTCGGTAGAGGTGTTGAAGTTGAATGCTGCTGAGGCTATAGGGTTGGGATTGGAGATGGAACCGATGTTAGAGAGGCAGAGCGACTCGAGGGCAGCGCCGGTGTGGCAAGCAGAAGATCCGTAGAGCCCATGCTTGCTGTCAAGACTATCAAACGGATTTCCAGCTCCCATATTCGATGCGACAAGGCCACTTGTATTATGAAAAAGATGCAGTCGATAATTGTCAACTGATGACTAGCACAGGCTAGTTGTAACTCGTATAACGATTGTACAGGTTGCCTTTCGGAGTCACGGAAGAATAGAGCTGCTTGACTTCAAACCTACTCGGCGACTCGTTAGCGCTGGATATTTGACGATGCCGCGGCGAGATCTCGGACTTCGGGATGTCTCGGCTGCGGTTCCGTTGTTTTATTTGTGTCCCCAGCTCCTTCCCCACACATGTGCCATGTGCCAAGGATCGTGAGGTTGGAGAACATCATCTCCGTATTGCATCAAAATCTGCTTGAAGTGGCGTATCTCTGCCGCAATATTCATTCTCTTCGCGTTCACTTTCTGAATCCAGGTCTAGACTCCTGCAGTTTTTCGCGGTGAAACAAACGGCGGTGATGTCAGGGGTCCGTGTGCGCACCTGAACTTTTCACTCGCCCGTGTCATTGGTTCGCCGTTCAATACCTCACCGCCAGGCTTGAACCTGCATCTCGCGTATCTCGAACAACCTTCGCTCATCTTTGTTCTTCCTGATTTCTGCACATTTCCTGCAGTTATCCGTAACGATGACCGACACACCACAGACAACTGCAGGGGAGAATCCGAAAGGAGCTAGGGTTCTCCAACAACATCTGGACCCTGGATACGAATTTGCCTTCGATCCCGCAACACCTGGCGCAGAGGGCCCCAACAGCTCGTCAAACTCTTTCCGCGATGGCCCTGAGTCTTCACTGAGGTTGCAGGGTGGCGACATTCACCGTGACCTCTACAAAATTGCCGCCAAGGGCAAGCGCCAGCAGATGCACAAGCGAGCTGCAACGTTCTCCAATACTCATGAATACGCACCATCAATGGTCTCAGATATCGATCATGATGAGCTACCAGTCCAGGAGCAGATGGCGCCAGGAGGTCTGAGACGGCAATTCCTGCAAAAACAAGCCAGAAGTGTTAGCTACATCGCTGAGCCTGTTACCAGGAATTTCATCTCGTTCCTCGAGCTGTATGGTAACTTCGCCGGCGAGGACCTTGAGGAATCTGACGATGACGACGCTATTGAGGACGAGGAAGAGGAGCAAGGCGAGCGTCGGCCGCTGCTTGGGCGTCGACAGAGCTCTAAGAGGCTCAGGCAGCAGGGTGATGCCTCGAACATGAAGTCATTCTTCACCCTGCTGAAGGCTTTCGTGGGGACTGGTATCATGTTTCTGCCAAAAGCCTTCAAGAACGGCGGTATGCTGTTTTCAGCTATCACCCTCATCGTCGTTTCGCTCGTCACCTCACTCTGCTTCGAGTTGCTCCTCGCCTGCAGGAAGCAGTACGGAGGGGGTGGTTACGGAGACCTCGGTCAACTGATTGTCGGAAAGAGGTTGCGCCAGCTCATTCTCGTCTCAATCACTCTTTCTCAATTCGGCTTTGTATGTGCTGGTCTCATCTTCACCGCGGAGAATCTGGCTTCTTTCTTCGACGCAGTCACGCCCAACTCTGCGCCACTCGGGACTAATGCTCTTATCGGCATCCAACTCATTGTTCTTATCCCTTTGGCTTTCATCCGCAACATTTCGAAGCTTGGCCCTGCTGCGCTTCTTGCCGATGTCTTCATCCTGATTGGTCTGACATACATCTACTGGTACGACATTTCCTGGATCAGCAAGATGGGCGGCTTCCACCCCAGCATCGAGCTTTTCAACCCGCGCGACTGGACTATGACCATCGGCTCTGCCATCTTCACCTTCGAGGGTATTGGTCTAATTCTTCCTATCCAGTCGAGCATGAAGCACCCCGAAAACTTCAGCAAGCTGCTGTACATTGTTATGGCCATCATCACAGTTATTTTTACCTCGGTTGGTGTTTTGTGCTACGGTACATTTGGTGAAAATGTTTCCGTCGAGGTGATCACCAACTTCCCTCAGTCCAGCAAGCTCGTCAACGCTGTTCAATTCCTCTACGCTATGGCCGTCTTGGTTGGAACACCTGTGCAGCTCTTCCCTGCTATGCGTACGCTTGAGCTCAAGATTTTTGGCCGCGCATCAGGAAAGAAGGACAGCCTTACTAAATGGAAGAAGAACGCGTTCAGGACTGCGCTGGTCATCTTCGCTGGAGTTGTTGCAGCTCTCGGTGCGAGCGATCTCGACAAGTTCGTGGCTCTCATCGGCAGTTTCGCTTGTGTACCGCTGGTATACATTTACCCAGCATACCTGCACTACAAAGGTGTGGCTGAGCGGCCATGGGCTAAGGCTGGTGACATTTTGATGATGCTCGTTGGCCTTGTTGCTATGGTTTACACCACCAGCATCACTGTCGCCAGGTGGGCCGAGACATAAACAAAGGATAAAAGGGAGAACGTTCACTGTTGGATCAAAAGATCGTTGCTCGCGTTGCCAATCTTGCATATGACACTTCTGAGCGCGGTACAATAATTGCATGTTGTTTGGGTTTCATGGCGTCAAAAGCACGGGATATTCAATAATTCTTCGCATTCTTGTTCAATAAGCATGTATCGTTAACCGCACATACAAATAGCCCTCTCTAGCCTCACAGTTTCTTATCGTCTCTCTATCTCTCTTGCTTTCAGACCTCCACATCCAGCATCTCCACCTGACATGGACGAGGGCTACTGGACTTCCCGGCAGCATAGCCTTCCCTTTCAATGCCATGACGTCTGTGTCCATCGATACAACCTAGCCAAACGCCGAGCTAGCAGTATCCATCGACGTCATCTGCTTGTGCCACCATACGCCTGTCCAGCTAGAGAAAAAGGGGCTTTGGGCTTCACCTCGTCGCTAGCCTTCTGTTCGCGCATGATGGTATCTGTTTCGTCGGCGATGTTGAAAGCCGCTCATTTTACTCCACAGCGTGGAGTCGTGGGAAGAATTCCTTGGAACTTCCATTGTGGTGCAAGCACTACTCAATACTGTAGTGCGGTCTTACAACAGACGTATCTGCTAACCTTGAATCTGCCTACCACTTGACGCGTAGCCCCTCAAAGCTTGTGGGCATCGGCGGAAAGTCGACTGCCAGCCCATCTTCCCCAATGTATTTCTCTCTGAGCAGGAAGCAAGATGCGCAAAGGCGTTCGCCGATGGCGTGTTTGCACATCCAAATTCTCCCTTGGGCGCTGTACAGTAAGGTTGCTATGTCTGAGAACATGCTGGAGCTTGATTGGCATGCTGCGGCTGGATTATTGAAGAGATGCGGTTGCGCGTCAAAGAATTCTTCATCGGTATCTAGTGAGCCTTCTTCGTAGTAGTCTGCACATGTCCCGGCGTAACTTGGAAGATCAGTGGGTGATGTGAGCAATGCGTCAGCTTTGCAGATGCCATGACAGACGCAGTCGGAATTGTGAGCTGTCTTGACACATTCGGTGATGGCAATTCGAGCGGGCTCTACTAGAGCGCAAGCAAGTAGCCCATAATCATCGTTACAGCTTGTGCAGGTTGTTTGTGAGGTATTTGTGTGACTCGTCCTGTTTGAGGCAATACTGGGCTGCGACAGTGCGATGACGAACATATCTCGCGTCCATCCTAGCTCCTGCATACATGAGTTCAACTCTTCTCTCATGTAAACTTCCACTTTCTCGATGCAATCTAGCAGCGCGTGGCACCACGCCGCATAGATGCTCGGTAGTGCTTGCATGAACTGTTTATGGGTCAGGTTATCTTCCATCCAGTCGAATCCTTTCATCTGCAGGAATGATCCGGCATTGACGACCATGGGCAGAACAACCCGTCCGCTTACGCGTAGGGCTAGCCAGAAGCCAAGAGCGTCTAAGTGACGTTGGCTGATGTTGTGGTGTTCAGCGTGCGAAAGATCCAGAATGCGTTCCATGTATCTGCTGTGATGTTCGTGGTTGAGAGTAGATCTTACGGCGTGCTGTAAAGCAGACCATATGTTGCGTGCACTGAACTCGACGTATTCCTCATTAGCTGTCAGATGTAGAAGCCATGTGATACTGTTGTGAGAGATTGGAACCCTCTCTTTCGCATATGCTCTCTTCAGCCAGTCGTGAACGTTCCAACCGTCGCTGTCAGGGCCAGCTATGTCAATACAGTCGCAGAAAAGCCTGAGCATCGCAATCTTAGTATCAGCGTGCTCGTCGGTACAGCACGCAACGAAAAGTGATATGGGAGATCTGAAGTCGTCAGCTTGATCGCCATCGATCCAGAAAAACAGCTTACAGGATAGATTCCGTGGGTCCTTCGTAGACCAATGCAGACTTGTCTGCACCTGCGCGAATCAACATAGCGCACAAGTCCACATGACCTGCAGCAGCAGCGAACTAGAACATGAATCAGTGCCCGTGATTTCTGACACACTCAAGCTAGAGGTCGTGGTCTTACATGTAGTGGCTTCCATCCCTTCGGGCTCGTGTCCACAACACTGCCCATGCCTTTCTCCAACAGAGCTTCCACAGCACGTGTTTGGCCTGTTCGACAGAGCTCGAAAACAAGGGAGTCTTCCGGGACAGCACGCGTCACTGTCAGCCTGCAGTTGAACAGCCAGCTCCTGCCAGCTGACGCCACGACAGCCTCCAGCCCGGTCTTGACACCCAAATATTTCAACCATGTTGTGGGATAAAACACAAGAGAAGTGACCGTTTGCGATTTTTCTGGCGTATTTTCGAGATCGCTGCCGAGATAAATGGTGGTCGTGCGTACCCAAGCACATCCAAAGGCGGTTCGAAAGCTTGACGTTTGATGGTGAACACGGTATCGCAAGTTCTCAGCGTAGACGAAAGTCTTTGACCGTAGCTGTCCACAATCATCGATCATATATCCGTCTTGTGCAAAAATGTCCATTGATGTCGGCTCGAAGGTTGCTATCGCAGTCTGAGCAATAGCATGGAGCATTAGCTCTTGAACTTCAAAACTGACCATCGAATTTTCCGACACCGATCTCTTGGACGGGTTTAGTGCATTTTTCATCATACTTTCTGACGCTGAAGTCAAGCGACGGAGGGACCGCTGGCCCACGTACTTAAGCGGAGCGCTTTGTACTGGCGTCCAAATAGAGGCATCTTCGACTCCAGGTAAGAGTAACGGGCTTTTCCTAGGAGTGTTTGCGATGGCATGCTGCTGGACGTCTTCAAACACGTTTATCATAGTCGAAGAACTGGATGCGCGTGCTTGGACAACACTAAGCATAGTTAGCACGGTATCAGTCTTCACGACAGTGAGTTTTCCTTCGTACCTTTCGTGGACCATGGCAAGCGTCAATGTGGACTTTGTATCGTTCAGAGAGTCGCGAAACCGCTGGACATGCTTGCTATGAAGAGCGGCTTTGAAGGCGGTTCGGACTCGGATTCTTCGCGAAAGAGATTGGAAACCGTCGTCGAATCTTTCGACAATCGACATCAAATCCTAGTCGATCAGTGAGAGAGCGGTACCAGAGGTAATTACGCTTACTGCAATCTTGACCCGGCAATGCTGTATCCCTTCCGCAATGCAATCACCCGAAGGTATGTTATTGGATTCGACCCTTTTGAAGACAGAGATGAGATATCGTAAATCTTCCTTAATGGCAGCTATCTCGATTGGAGCATCTTCGACAGACTCCCAAAATCTGTACAGCTTGACGCATGCTTCGGTAAGTTGAAAAGCAACAGAAACAACAGCTAGGCCTAAACTCGATCAGTAAGTGTAGAGATCATACTCGAAACTGAATGTACCGTTTGCTGCAGCCGATAATCCCTCCATGTTGTGTGTCGATTTACACCATCTTTGAAGCTGATCTACTGAAGTCTTTAACTCCATGCATCAGGCGGCGGTACGTCTAAGGGGCGGAGCTCACTCACCTCAGCCGTGTGGCTGCGCTAAGGTACGCACAATGGTTCCCCTGCAGGTTGCCTCGTGCTTTGTCTTCACAGACTCCATACTGAACATACCCTCTACCCCTCGCGCACGGTCGTAGTAATCACGGATTGTGAGAGGCCTTGCGGAAAAGAACGACTGTCCCTGACAATCCTTATAGCGATTATGAAATGTAGTTCGTTCAAATTAGAGATTTTTACGCTTTTACACGATTCTAAATACATCGCCTGTGTCTTCTCCGATAGTCTGAAGAGTGATTCCCTGGATATGTGAATGTTGGGAATCAACGCTGCCATATGACAGGAGGCTGGGATGATCGGCAGTTCATAACGGGATAACCTTTGGCCCCCACACCTACCCGAGGCGGGTTGAGCCATGTAACCGCATCCAGAGGCGCCGCAGCACGTTTCATGATGCTCTAGAAGACAGGCTCGATGTGAAAGAGGCTTAAACCACGCGTGGGCCGACAGATTTGATGAGATAGAAGTAAGCGGAGCGGTACAGAAGCGGGAAAGGCAAACAGACTAGCGATCGATAGGGGCAGCGACCAAGGCCTGTGTGCAACCATCACACATCCGCACAGCCTATCAGCGACTACACGCAATAGATTCCTACAGATAAAAAGAAATACCATTCTAGTCGATGATATAAACCGCCTCGCGATTCGAAACAGCTATGCGTGTGGCAAGCATTAGCTCCGCGGACGTAGAACCAGCACTGTCAAGACCTGACCGATACCGAAGACGCACGACAAGCTCAATTGGTCGACACAAAACATGTTAATTTCGATCATGGTGCATAATGCAAAGCCTACACAGCCCAAACTTGCAGCAGTAGATATCCGCTAGTAGTCGCCCACTCACTTAAGCACCCAACAGTGTGTGCATTAACTGACTGAGGCTGAGCGAACAGGAAACCTTGCTTGAGGCTTAGCACGATCCGTACACTGCTTTCACTGCTTAGCTACGTCTTAGCGATTGCATAGATATGGGCAGACATGAAGAACACAAAGTATCAGCATATCAGAAACGAATAATTCCACATCACGACAAAGTACCCGAACAGACAATTTCCAAGACCTATGGAAGGCATCGTGTTTTCAAATCTACGCCATCCACCCAACAAAAAGAAGACCCAACAAAAAGAAGACCAGGGAATCAAAATCCAAATCCAGCACTAATCCAGAGACCAAGAGGATCAAGTCTAAACTCCACAACCATCACTTTCCACGGTACAGCAACAACCTCCTCGCACCCAGGTCCCCAACAGTGCCCATCTTCTTTAAAACGAAGCCACCCAACAACTACAATCCTAGCCTACTGAAACCCCCTCTTCTGCTCTACATGTACGCAGCCCCACCACGCTCTCAAACGACGATACAACTCAACTTCTATTATGGAATCCCGTCCACGAGGCCAAGGGCACGAGGAGCAAGCGCATCTCACTTCTAGCACTTGAGCGAACACCACCACCACGACGCGGAGACGTGAGGTAGTGGGGCTGATAGAACTCGAATATGCTCTACCCAGGCAACTAATTTCCTCGCACTGCGCGTTTCATCGCTAAGCTAAGCGCTGGATGTCGGGTTGCGGCTTTGGCGTTGATGCTGTTGAAGACCGTGCCATGATGATTACACACACACACACACACACACAC
>SATY01001144.1:0-11832 GCA_004335155.1 Ascochyta viciae
CCCTCCCCCCCCACCCCTCCACCACCAGCTCCCACGCCCCACCCCCCCCTCCCCCCGCCCCCCCCCCCCGGCGGCCGGCCTTAAGAGAGGATCTGACTGGTTGGATAGTTCTTATAGGGGCGCATGATAAACAATTATTAGAGATCAAGATGGTCAGGTTGGCACCTGCCGCATTCGGACGGGATTTAATATGAGATAGACAGGGATGGTGCAGTGTCAAGCCTAAGTACCGGGACAAACCCATCAAGAAAGAAGGAAGATGACTGGACCGTTTCACGCAGTCATGCGTCCGGTTGTGGGGAAAGTGATACAGAGAATGAGAATGCTGAAACGTGCGTACACTGTCATTTATTGGTGGACTAGTTGATGAAGGCGTTGAACGTAAGACTAGTACCTGACGGTGGTGAGCAGGCACCTGTTCACTGGTCAGCCTAGCGCGTAAGCGATTTTACAGGGTACTCGTCACTCCTGCGGCACTTGGCTGTGCTTACAGCACATGACGACAGAGGAAAAGGAATGCGTGAGCCACTGTCTCATAACCGCCTTGGACTCGTTGCTCACAAGATTGAGACAGGACCGAGTGAATTCGATGTGGACGATGCTGTGATGCAAGCCACTTGGTCGCTTTGGCGTTGTGGTTCCCCTCTCAGGCATGTGTCGATACAATGAGATGTACTAGGCGACGGCGCGACTTTGGTACCTTTGCGAGACTATGAGTTGTGAGAGGATCTTGCACGATGGTTCAACTGGTCCGCACGAGGTGAGCTACTTGACCTTGAGAGGTAGAGCAAAGCTCCTGAAGCAAGGTGCTTAGATGTGTGTATGCAGAGATACATAAGTTTGAGCTTAGGAGGTTGGATGTCTGTTCGAACAGTGATGCTGCCACATCTCTCTTTCTCTGCGGTCTGCACCTTCTGGTTCTAGAAAGCGATAGGTAACAACGTTGACTATTGCTGCCAGCGTAGTCAAAGCGATACACACTGTGATGGAGGCACAAGATCCGCTTCGAGTGACCAGACAACATTGTCGTGTCGGTCGAGTGTACTGCTTCCATCTCTCCGCGAGATTCTAGGCCGCGGACGCGGTTATAGAACAATACAGTTGTGGTGATCTCGACAATCTGTCCGGAGGCAGAGTGTCTCCGAACAAGCCCTGAGCTTCTCGTGCGGGAGACGCGCTTGGACATTTATGCAATCTGATTGGTTGACAAGAGGGTGCTGAGCCTGGCACGTGCAAAAAATGCTGCCGAATACACTAGCCGGTCACTCTGGGCAGGATCTAGCGAGGCATCCGGTGCAGTCTGGGGAAGAGTGAAAGGTGTCAGCGGTGAGAATCAGAATGCCGAGCGCACAAGCCGATGATGGCCGCTATGACGTCGGTGCTCGTGAACTTTAGTGAGGAAGTTCAGCCATGTAAAAATTCGCAGACTGGAGATATCGTGGTGGAGTTCAATGACGATGGCAGAGACGGAGAAGTTGATGATGTCGATGTCGTGTTGCAGCAGGCTTTCCGGTCGGTCCCTGCGGATGTTGGCTGACATAACGATCCCTTCTCTGTTCGGCCGCCCGCTCACTCCACGATCAGCTAACCTTTTCAAACCGCCACCTTGCCTGACGCGGCGTAACCCCATCTTCCCAATGCTCAAACACGTTAAGCCTCGGTGCCTGCCGAGTCAGCCAGGCCTCCTCGAAGGCGGCCGCGAGACAGTGCCGCTGCAGTAGCCGCAACATCTGCGCGGCCGAGAAGCAGTACATTCATTGAAGCTCTACGTCAGGTCGTCTCGAAAGGTAGTCGCAGTAGCGCAGAGTTGCCTGGGCATGGAGGCTGTGACGCTTCTCCGCGTTCCAAATGCAGCCATCTGGCCAATCCGATACATTCTCGCGTGACGTCGGATGCTGTGATTCGTGGCCTGACACTCTGGCACGCGGAGATGAAGTTGGGTGGAGAGACCATCGCACAGCCTACTCGTGACATGGCGCTTCCCCGCACATGTCTGCAGTATATACTTCAAACACCTCCGCTGCATGGATGATTTTGAGGTACATCTTGTTTCAAGCAGCCACCATCGATACAACCACCAGTCTTGGCCAAAGCATTAAAGCATCAACGAGAGCGAACTCCAACATATAAACATCACTCTATCCAAACCAACCTCCAAGTCAACTCCCGTCAACCAAGGTTCAGCCACTCCAACTACAATGCCTTTCCGATTCACCCCACTTCTCCGCCAGAGGCTCTTCACCACATCCACAAGATCCCGCAACGCTATTGCCATTGGCGATGTTGCCACTGAGGAACTAGCGGCGGCCACCAAGGCTGTTCCCAAGCTTGGAAGAATCGCCAAATGGTATCTCCCCTCAATGGCCGTCGCCGCTGTGGGCATGATGTACATCCCGGCCAGCCTATACATTCCTCGTGCAGAGCCAAAGCCTCGCTCAGTCACTCTTGACGCCGCCAACCGTCACATTGGCTACAGCATCACCACTGCTCTCAACGAGTCCAACCGCGCCGTCCACGCGCCCGTCGAGCTCACCCAAGAGCAGAAGAACCAGGCTCTCATGGACCTTTATGGCGAGCGATCCAGCCTTGAGGACATGGAGCGGGCCATTGCCGGCATGGAGACACGAGCGACGAGCCAGAAAGACAGGAATGCAGCACTCGAGGCAGCCTATGGCGATAGGAGCAGTATCAAGGACCTTGAGAGGGCCATGCAGATCTACGAGGTCCAGTGATTACACCAAGAGAGGTGCATGATTTGAATCTTAGAACCACCAGCTTCAAGCTGAAGAGAGCAACTACGCCACTTCCCGCTGAGGAATAGGGCACGGTGAAGAGGGAGAGGACACTGTGCGCGGGACGCTGCAAGTCACGCCCCGGGCGCGAGGACACTGTCGTTGCAAGCACAAAGACGCTCAACATCACGATCCTCGAGAAGTGTCGGCGGAAGAAGAAATGCGATATGCATCAGAGCAAGGAAGAGCACGTACGAAGGAAGACTACGTTCAAGATAGCTACGGAGTTACGAACGACATCAATATCAATAGCAAACTATCCCATATGTTCAGAACATTATTTTCGCACCCCTATTGTCGCAATTCCCCAACTTCAACACAAAGACGTTGGTCTGCACCCCAAGCTCCACTTTCTTTTGTCTACATGAACCTCTGACGTCGCACATAGAAAGATTCTCTCCTGACAGTGGTGGTCTGTCCGCTCATCCAAAGCTCGTTGTACAACCCGACAACACCCGAGCTCACCCGACGGCCGCGCGACGCAACACCAGCAGAGCCGCATGTCTGTGCTTTGAGATTTGAGCCTCCACATACCGACCGTCTCCGTCATTGTACTTCGTGGTGTGGGTTTTAACGCGGAAAAATTGCTGTGGTTTGGAATGCTGGAGGAGATGAGATCATTGTCAGTGCGATGGAAACCTGCTGGGGCCTTTCTCTGGACAAGTGTGATGGTAAGTTCTGGCTCTCGAGTCCAAGGGAGGATTTGCAACGGAAGAATTAGTGCCGAGACCTTCAGCCCATGGGAAACGGTCAGTGGCAGAAACTGTAGGATGAGCAATTGTGGAAATGAGTGTATGAGATCCTGCCTGTTCAACCAAGATGCTTTTCTTACTGGCCATCTGCCGCTCATGGCAGGTAAACGATCTGCAGTGCACTCTCCATATGCGAATACGACTATCACTCTGTTTATGTGTTTACAGGAATTCTGGTTCACATTCCTGCAGAAACTTCGGCTCTGTATGAATATTTGATAAGTATGTACTCAACCACCTGCTACTAACAGAGTATCAATTACACAGTCCATGCTGAACTTCACCTGTTCTACCACCGCCGTCTGCTTGCTCCTCGGACTTTGTCGTCAAATTCCATCTGCCGTCCATCTCAGGGTATCATCATCGGGTCTCCACTCAAGACCAGCTCTTACATCAGGACGTATGCAAACGCACCAGCAAGACCAGCAAAGGTCACGCTACCAGAAAGATGAGATGCGGCACCGGTCGACGAAGCTGGTGTACCCGATGCTGAGCCAGAGGGTGAGGTCGAGGTAGTGATCTCTGTGAGGTTGCCGCCAGTGCCCGCCTTGACCGTGGGCGATACGTTGCTGTCGATCTCCGCAGATGCGTTTTTGAAAGCAGCCAGGGTCTTTGCACCGGTGGCACTGATGGGTGTTAGAGAATTGCAAACAACAGCGGAGTCTGCAGGCTGTGACTTACGGTGGGTTGATTACACCGACCATGCCACTCTGGCAGTGCTTGCCTTGGGTGCAGTAGAACCACACGGGTGCCGACGCATTTGTTACTTCATAGGTGAAGGTGGAGTTTGCCACGTTTTCTGTATCTGTAGTGGCTACGAAGCCTGACCAGAACCCGTTGTTCATGGGTGCGCACGGTGAATTGAAGGCGGCCTGCGCAACGGAGTGGTTCTTGGGCCAGAAGCGGAATGTAACTGTATCGCCCTCGGCTGCGGTGATGGTATCAGGCTTGAAGACAAGGTCCCCGGTCTTGGTTCCGACTGCGACTTTGTGGTCTACTGCGAATGCAGAGCCAGCGAGGGCTGTAGCAGCGAAGAGAGGAGAGAAATGCATTATGATTGGCTGTGAGGGCAGGAGTCTAGCTCTTTTGGGTATCGATGGTAAAATACGGTAGTAGAAACGTAGGGATTATGATGTGAAACTAGAAGAGAAGAGAAGATTGGGCCTGCCTGATGAACTGATACTGCATTTGAGAGAGTTTGAGGCCATTTTATATCATATAGTGAACGCGTTGCCGCCGCGCTGAGCATCCAAAATGGAAGTGTCGGCCTGAAAAAGCCATGGCGGAACGGGTTCGAGACTTCAGGCGTCGCAAAGGCACGAGGAAGAGATGCCTTGACACCGGAAGCGCCAATCCCTAGATCGAACTGGCACACGAAGGAGGCCAGTGATTGGATATTGTTCACGATACGCGCCTGGCTATAGCCACAGGGCCTCTGGGTACCTGAGGCACAATCCCAGGTCTCTTGTGTGGCTGAGGGCATTTCGGCGCGTACCGCATTGATCTGAAGTATGTTATGTTTCCGTACAATGGATGAAACTAGATGACGGCTGTCGTTGGAGACGCAAGATGTGTGGAGCCCTTGCTAGCGTGCTTTGGCGCGTGAAACCCCAGCCTCGCTTCCCTTCTGACAGCTCAACCACCATCAACAGCCGCCGCTTGATGCCATGACATCTGAGGAGCCGTGTCGCTGACAAGTCGATGACATGCTTCACACGGTGTTTCTGCGATGCCTCGACTGGCGCCCGGAGAAAACACAGCAGCGCTGCTTACTCAGTCATGTTGACCGCCTCAACTCAGCACTTAGTTTCTGAAGCTACCCTCTTATCGACAATGGGGTCACCGCCTACGACTACCGCTGATAGCAAATCGTATACGGATATTCATCGGGTTGTTGCCGTGCATTGTCCCAGCGCTCAGGTCAATGCTTAGTTTCGAGAATAATCCGTGGAGACGACGCGCCGTCGACCGAGGCTGCTGTGAGGTCGCTTTTACCAACGGTGTAGCCTGACCGCTACACACGCACACAGCGCGCATTCATCCGCTCGTCGTCATTACTGCGAGAAGCCTTTGTCTTCTGCTGCTCGAGCCTTGGCCTTCCTCAGTACAACGTTGCAAGCACCGTACGATCAAACCCCATCGACCCTGACGTGGACACTACTTCCGCCACACCCGGCAGGGTCCACCATGGGCTTTTCCTCTTTCAATGCTGGCATTTGCAGCTTTGACCCAGGTTATCCTGATTATGTCTTCGAGAGGCAACTCAGTGCTGCGATATTTATTGATCGTTGTCGAACATTACTCGTCGCGGACGACCCGGATGTAACCAGCTGCCAGCTAGCCGTTAGCCTCGGACATTTCTCTCGCTTGTGCATCTCCAAGGAAGCTGGACCCACTCTTTCCATGCCAAAAATATACCCGCCTCCACATCTTCTCTCGTGTTCATCGACGCTATGAGCTCACCTGCTCTATTTGCCTGTCGAGCACCGCCTGCACGCAGTCACCTGCGCTGACGGTTGCAGCTAGTCTCAGTAACATCGTATACTGAGCCATGGATCTCCCTCGCTTTCTGCTCATCGTTGCCGTGTCCGACTGTTGCTATGACGAAAGCATGGAATGAAGCTGTATACGGTAAGCTGAGGATGGGAGTATAAAGACGGTCATGACCGCAGGTAGAGGAACACATCATCAGCTTGAACAATCACAGTACCGGCTTCCTCAATCATCATCTCCAACCGCCTTTCACCCATATTCAGCTCTATCGTCCATCGATCTCTCCCATCAAATTCTCAAGATGAAGTTCTCCATGTCTGCAATTGGTCTTGGCCTCGCCAGCCTTACTTCTGCCATCTCTGGTACGATCCGCTGAGCGTTCTTAACTAGCAATACGCTAACAAATGTAGTTTCCTACGACACCGGCTACGATGACGGAAGCCGTGCATTGACTGCGTTGTCCTGCTCAGACGGTGCAAACGGTCTCATCACCAAGCACGGATGGAATACTCAAGCCAACGTCCCCTCATTCCCTCGCATTGGTGGCTACCAGGGAGTAGAGGGCTGGAACTCTGCACAGTGCGGCACTTGCTACGGCGTCACCTACAACGGCAAGACTATCTACGTCTTGGCTGTCGACCACACTGCTACTGGTTTCAACCTCGCCAAGGCAGCGATGGATGAGCTCACCAACAACCAGGCTGCACAGCTTGGTCGCATCGATGCTCAGTACGCGCAGGTGGCCACCAGCAACTGCGGCTTTTAAGTGCTGAAAGTTGGCCGAGCACCACAACCCACAACCCACAACCCACAACACACATCAAACAAGATGAAAATGGCCATAGCGGTCTTTAATGTTTATTGCTCACGATGTGAGTTGCATAGCGGGAAACAGCATTTACGAGAGCGAGTCATTCCTTACGATCTCAATCATGAATCAAAATTAATCCACCTGACTACACTGTAACCTCTGCTCTCTCATTTGCCACTTGCATCAACCTCTTCAGAGCCTTAACATCCATATCATAGCAGCGAGGAGCGTTTACATGAATAGATTCATAGTCGACGACAAAGGTCGTGGCCGCTAACCTCTGGCCCGTGGTCACCCAAGTCCAGCCATAGAGACATACTACAGGATCGAAGGAATAGCATCTGTTGTCAACTGACCTGTTAGTAGATTGTAGCGGTGGTCGAAGGCTTCCTTGGTCCACTGGTCCGAGCTATGTGCAGCGAACTGCTGTAAGTGAAGAAGTCCAGACCTTAGGCAATCCAACACATCGTACCAACATAAAGAAATTTCTTTAAAGTAGGGCGAGATGATAGGTGGGGATATTTTGGGGTTTGTGTCACTAATAGCAAATGCTAATCAGTCGTCTTTACCTCGCAGCAACGAACAATTCTGGCGGATGTTGGGCATTACACTTTTGCTGCTCTCTCGGTAAAAGTGGCGCGCATCAAGCGGGCTATCACCATGCATGCGCATACCGGGCTTGCATAATTGGGCAAGGCGTCCTACTACGTCATCAGCTTACATTGTCTTATCTCACTGGAAGGGACAAACAATGGCAATATTCTGACACTCGAATCAACCTCAGCCAGCATGTTACGTATGCTGCGTATCAGTTCCAGTGTGCAGGCCCTGTTTCTTCTGCAGTTGTGCTTCGCCAAAGGCGATCAACAAATCCTCGGCCCCCAGGTACGACTCCGCAATGCCTCGCTTGCCGACGCAGACGACATAACAACAATCGTCATCTCTGCTTTCGAACCGATGCCGAGCTGGCAATATCTCTATTCTTTCCGCCACACCTTCCCTCAAGAACATCGAGAATGCGTCCGTTTCGGCATCACACAGATGCTCTCAAACCCCGACTCGAATACAGAAGTACTAGAGGCACCGCCTGGCAGCGAGATTCCTCTGATTGCGGTTGCTGCTTGGAATCAGAACCACTCCGCTTTTCAGTCCATTCTGCGGAATCCGCCTGGTAAGAGTAGATGAAGTGACTTAGTGTGGGGAAAGTCTGTGGCTTACATGGAACAGAGGGCTGTTTCAAGAGCGTGAACATCACGCGTGCAATCGACTGGGAGCACAAGTTCAATGCCGCAGAACGGAAGTACGTTCTAGATGTCTTTGGAGAACAGCAGCTATATCTTTACGAGCTCGCTACGCATCCAGACTACCAGTTAAGAGGCGCGGGGACGATGCTTGTGGAGAGAGGCATTGAAAGGGGAAGAAGGGAGGGTGTGAATGTTACACTGATCGCGCAACCTACTGCGGAAGGGTTCTATCTTAAGAAAGGATTCAAGGAGATTAAAAATATCAGTATTGAATCTGTGGACAAAGATGAGGCGTTCGGATTCAATATCATGGCATATGGCTTTGATGAAGACGCCTTGAAGTAGGCGCGACTAGACTCAATGCAAACAGTCATCCTTGGTACATGTGACAATACTTCCAGTGCCACTGTTATACGTATCTAATAGTTTAGTCTGCTAAAGTAGAAGACAGTTTTATGTTGCGGAGTAATTTCACAAGCGCGCAATCCTCTGGGACGGATTCACTGCGCATCTGTACATGTTTTACAAAAGCAGGAGTAGTAAGAAGCCTTTAGAGTATGTTACTGGCATCAGACAAATAATCTGGAACTGTTGAGAGCCTCCGGCACCGCACTGATCCTTCCAAATCAGTGCCACTTCACCCCTGTTGACCTTCTATACGGTGTCGTTCACATACCGTCAACGACCCCGTATGCTGGCCTTCTTGTTCTCTCTAGTAAGTTTCTCTGAATTCGTTGCTACATGTTTATCATGCCCTTCTTAGGGGTTTCCATGAGTGCTTCGCGGTCTTTTGTGAATTTCCGTTTCATCCATTCTGACGCCTAGAAATGGGTTCCCGCGCCATTCCATAAGCACATGTGTTGGCGATGAGCATATTCATTTCTTGAGCTCATCTCACCAATATGCTCTTTGCCACCCCATTCGCCAACGTTTGTGGCTGATATCACAAAGTACATTGTTAGGGGATTGTGATAAGCTTTTGGCTACGAATCTGTCCGCGAGCAACCAACCCAAATTAACACGTAGCTGTTGGAATCTTTGGGCATTAGCAACTTACGCTTAACATAAACTCGCGTCCCTGCTTTAGTCTTTCCCATAGGACGAATTTAATCTAGTAGACACCGTGTTAAAGATATCAAGAAGTACTGTCCTAGAACAATTGCACAAGCGTTGTACGTTAGCATTAAGACAGACAAGACATCCATCCTCAGTGCAAGGTACCAGAACCAGACTTTCTGCTTAAGTCAGGTTGCAGAAAGCAATGGCTTTAGGGAAGATCTAGTTGCAAGCAAAACTAATCCAAATCATATCAAGTTAGTTACACAGGCTACAAGGAAGTGACTAAGGATTTTAGTGTGCTTAAAAAGAACGAGCCTAGAAAGACAGCTTATTTAATGTTTGCTGTTTCACAGCGTGGAGGGAGACTTGCTGAACCTAGACATACAGTTTTAAAAGAAAGACTTGTAGAACAACTCATCACATAACAAACGCTACAAAGCTGCAGCAGAGAGTAGTATAATAGTATTTAGCTATGTAAAGAAAGTAGGGGGAAAGGAGGACAGACTACTTTCTTCCCTAATCTAGAAGACCTAGACTAACTAGACTAGGTAATTCCAAAATAGGAATCATATAGCCTAAAGAGGCAAGAGGAGTAAATTATAGTAATAATAAGATAATATAATAGACAAGTTATTTGTCACAGAATATACGCTTATATCCAGCTGGAATTAGCAGGTAGAATATGGTCATATTTTGCCTCTATTTTAGCTGCGACATTATTATATTAAATGCTAGGTACAGAACAAAGAGAGGGGAAAAGCAAGTAGTGTTTATACTCTACTTTCGCTTCTCTCTATTACAAATCAGAAGATTCCAGAATAGCTATTACTAATAGATGCTTAGAAATCCAAAGTAGATTTCTAAGCAGATTGCGTAGGCAATTACGCAATCTATAAGCAGATTACGTAGGCAATTACGCAACCTACTAGCAGATTACGTAGGTGTACACGTAACCTACTAGTAAAGGCAACGTGTCCTTAAGCTATTTATAGTAAGAAATCTAACTCTAGATCTAGTAAAGCTATTGCTATAATAAGCATAGCTTTCTAACGCTCTCTAGTTAGGCATTCTTCAGATAGTACTTTACTAGATTAGGTAAGAGCTAAACCTAATTAGGAAAGTACCTGTATTTAGGCTAAATAGCTTAAGTTGCCTTTTTAGGTAATAACTATTCCTAATAAGGAAACTATCTAATAAAGATTATAAGAAGAAAGTTTTATAACTTTATAAGCTAGTTACTCTATAACGTATTTAACAGGTAAGTTAGCTACATAGGCAAGTTAGCCACTCTGCTAAGACTACACCAACATTCTACCTTATAACACAATAACTTAACAACAATATAAACCTACGCCCTTAAAAGAGGCTGTAATACAGCTTGCGCTCTAGGCACTTAAATAAGACACAAACCTTACTATACAATGCGCTGCAGCTATATACAACACGCCTTACAGCACACTATGCAATTAATACATAGAACAACCTGCATAAGCTAATTATACGCTAAGTTAACAGAATATAGATTAGACTAAGGAGGATGTAATTGCTAAGTACATTCTTAAGCTAGATGCACAAGGATTTGCCCCTTAGCTAGCTGCTGTAGCTAATATAGCTAATTCTTTGCATGCTAAGCGCAATATAGGCTATGTTAGCATAAACTAGCCTAATATATTTGTTAAGCGCTGCCCTAACCTTAAAGTAAAGTTTAATTGTAAGTATAACTACAAGAGAGCTCTTTGTAAGGATCTAGAGATTATACAAGACTAGTTTAGGCTTGTAGCAAATGTTAAAGCTAAGTATAGTATCTAGGATAATAACACATACAACTTTAATAAGACAGGCTTTATAATAGGCTAGATATCTGCAGGAGCAGTTGTTACAGGTTTAGAGCATTAAGGACAGCTAAAGGCAGTACAGCAGGGCAATTAAGAGTAGACAACAGTTATATAAGGCATTAATAGCACAAGGTAGGCTATTCTACTCTTTATTATCTTTAAAGGCTGCAACTACCTCTCTGCCTAGTACAAAGAGGACAACCTGCTTTATAACTAGGTTATTAGAGTCTCTAAGAACAGATAGACTACTAACAAGCTTAGTCTAGACTAGTTAAAGCACTTTAATGCCTATATAAAGACGCGCACCTAAGGAGTGCACTAGCTACTCCTTATTAATAGCTATAAGAGCTACAACTCTCTTAACTTCTAACAATACTATAAGGAAGCAAATATTATTACACTGTGTATACCTCTACACTTATCTTACCTCTTATAACTACTAGATGTAGGTTGTTTTACTCCTCTAAAGAAGGCATATAGGCGCTAAGCTAAGAATCTTATACGCAACCACATTACTTATATTACTAAAACTAAGTTCTTACTATGCTTTATAGACGCCTACAAGGAGACATTTACTTTTAGCAATATCTAAGGAGGCTTCTAAGGCACTAGAATAGTCCCCTTTAACCTAGAACAGGTTATAATAGGTCTTGATGTCCGCCTACGTACCCCACTGCTACCTACTGTAGAAGATAAGCTCTAGTAGTTCTAAACTCTAAGCACTACTCTGCAATTAGGGTTGCAATCAACGCTAGTTTAAGAGAGGATTTAAAGGCATGCAAGCAGCTCACTAACTTTAATAGTTAAGGCCTTTAAAAAGCTTGCTAAAGGCGCAGCTATAGTAGC
>SATY01001145.1:0-11792 GCA_004335155.1 Ascochyta viciae
ACAAGTATTATTCTTATTATTAAATACACCTATTGCTATCCCTCTACTATCTACCCCTAGTGTAAAGCAAGTACTATTGCCTATAACTAGAACCTCACAATTTGCATACGCTAGCAGTTAGCTATTGCGTTGCATAGCATCTTAGCGTGCATTTAACTCCCTATAATAAGCATTAACATTGCTGGTTGTAGGTAGTACACGTGCAAGGTTCTGCCTTAACTATTTAATCCTATATCTAGCTTGATTAGTGCCTACTCGTACATATTTGTTAGTAGGGCCTTACTTTGAAGTTCTGTTAGAACACTTTCTATTCTTCTTTTAGCGGCTATAGCCACCTTGGTGCATCTCTATCTATTAAAGAGATCTAATGCCTTACCTTTACTGTGGTCTCCTTTGCAGGATCTTTGTTTGTTATTACAGAGTCTGTCTATGCCTTAGCAAGCATGCACTTGCTCTAACGCTAGATGTTTTGCAACAGTGTAAACATAGAACCTGTTATAAAATAGACAGGCGCATAAGGGCCTGTGTACAGCAAGTAAGGGGTACCTACTAGCTACATAATAGTATTACTAGCTTCTAGATACACTAAGAATAGCTGGCTAACTAGTTTGTTTGTTATACTAAATTCTTTAAGGTCTTCTATAGACCCTAGTAGCTAAGACGCCTAAGCTTTGTCTCTAAATTCTATGTGTGCAGAAGTAACAACCCCTGCATAGTTAATATGTAGCATTAACTAAGCTTCCTATATTGCTGCCAACTAGAACGTACTTAATAGTGACAGGTTATTTAGCACTATCTCTTCCTGCTTCTCTACTTAAACTGTCTTACAGAATTAGAGGAGCAGGTCCTACCCTAGGAGATTAACTAGAAACCCTAGCACTGTGTTTGCAATTGCAACACTAAGGTTAAGCAAATTAAGAATCCTGTCTCTACCCTTTATCCTGTCAATAACCTCGCCTGCTTGCCTTTCCTTAGCACATTAATCTTCTTCTTTGTTAATGCTATAATTGTGCACGTTAAGCGTGTTAAACGCTAACAGCTTATTAAACACATCTTAGCAGCGCAAGAGTAGCCTTGCGTAAACATTAAGTAAGGTAGGAACAATTACTGTTACTCTTAGATAACTGTTAGTAAAGAAGGCTTGTGCCTGTGCTGCAGAAAGGAGTAGGAAGATAGGATTAGACCTAGTAATGCTACTATCTGCTACTTAAGCTTAGTACTTCTCTAGTAGGAGCAGAGGAGCTGTGCTGATGTTTTTAAACAAAGCAATTTTTGCTAGGAGATCTCTAACATGTCTTAATAAGTTATCTGCAGCCTTGCGCTCTACATTTCTTAGCTAACACAGTATACTCTTCTTTGCTATCTAGGTCTTTCTTGTGTAGCATTCCTGTACGCTACTAATACAAACGTTATATAGTAGAAAGTTAGTTGCAAGATTATCTGCTACTATTCTTTATTAATGTTGTATTTAAGTGTTATCTTCCCTTATTTATTCTGTCAGACCTTTTATATAATGACCTAATTAATATACGTACTTTTAAACTTATTGTTTTACACTGCTATTTTCTCTAGATGCAAGCTATAATGTTAATAGTAGGTTACGCGCTCTCTGTTTAGTTGCTTATGCTCTAGACTCTTAACTACTCTGTAGTTGCTGTAGTCCTTAATTATAGTACTGTTATTGTTAATACCTTTTGTCTAATGTACTAGAGCTATTAGACCTAGCTCTAGCTTTGCGCTAACTACCTTCTAGACTCTAACTTCTTTTTCTACCTCTTTGTTACTTATGCTCTGCAGATGTTTTCGCTAGCCTTAGTATCTAGAAGGACAGTTTTCGCAGCTGCGTTTCTTATAGCGTAATCTGGACTGCGGTTTAGTAAAGCTTCTAGAGCAGAATTAGCAAGAATATCTTCTTGTTTAGTTGTTCTGCACATAGCTAGGCAGTATTTAGCTATAAGCTTGTAAATGTTTGTTAAAGTTTTTGTACAAACAGATCCAGTCCTTCTTATTGCAGCCTTTAATGTTGCAACAAAGTGTCTTGTTGTTCCTAGAACCTTGCGCTCTTAGCCAGGAGTAGCTACTCTAGAAATTCAAGTCTTTAATAACAGGTATTACTGCTATGTCGCGCGTGCACAGATTAGCGGCAAGGAAATTTAATCTAATAGGCTATTGTTAATTACAAGGATGTAAGAGGAACATAACACGTACAAACTAGAAGCTGTTTAGCTATTACAAGGCATATGCGTAATAAGCAGATGCTAAAGCCTTGTACTATAGGTATGTAGTATTATGTGCTAAGCTAGTTAGTAGTGTAGTGCGTAAAGCGCGTAGGCACTTTGCATGTTATTATTTGCGTAGGGTAAACAGTGTCTATACACTAACTTTGTTAATTAGGCCTATAGATGTGAAGTAATCTAGCTTTCTAAGATGTTAGCCCTTTAAACTTTACTATTGCGAATAACCATCCTACTAAATAGATAAGCATCCTCCTTAATAGATAAGCATCCTTCTTAGTAGGTAAACATCCTTTGTTTGCATTGTAGTCTAGCATTACAAAGGTTGTCTTTGTGCTAAACTATTTACAAACATAATCTGTCTAGAATAACATAGCAGCATATAAGCCTAAACCTTAATTCCTAAAGCACTGTTATTTCTACTAATGCTTTACTTTTCTTTACATGTAGCAATCTAGTTGTTATAAGTGTTTTAGAAGACTAAGTCCAAATTAGGCTTAGCACGCCAAGCTAATTGCATCAACCTAGGTTAATGCAATAGAACAATGTATTATAGTAGAGAGATTTATCTTTTGCATGTAACACAGAATTAAAAATACATTATACTAAGTAGTTCTTATACAATATAGAGGATACCAGCGTAGCTCTAATTCACTAGTTATTATATGCTTTAACTGTTGACGTTGCTAGAGAAATCCACATCGCAAATTTCTCTTAGCCTAGCATTAAAAACCCTGCATTACAACTTGTCGCAATTAATCTCTAAGCAACGCCTATTATCTGTAACACTAAATTCTCTCTTTTATAAGAATTAGAGCTGCTGTTGTTAGCACCTATTGTTTATTAGTTGCTTAAAGACTGCGCAGCGTAGCTTGTTAAGGCTGCTATGCAGTAAAGATCCTTGTAGTTCCTAGGCTAAACAGAATAAGAAGCGTGTAGGTAGCTTGTCCTACTTAAGCCTGTAAGGTGTTGACTTTTTAAAACTGCAACACATGTAAATAGACAGCCCTTACTGCTGTTGCAGCAAAGACAGTCTAAACAGTATAAGCAGTTCTATTTAGGGAGCTTTAGTCTATTCGCTAGTTTTCTATAATATAGCTAGAGATGTCTTTCTATATTTTTGTATAACAATAGCAGTGTATTGTTTAAGCTATACAGCAGATTACAGTAGAACTAATCTTAACTATCTATCTCTCTTATTCTTGCTAGCTTCTTGTATTTATTCTAGAATCTTAACTAGTGTTTATTTATGTAAACTGTTCTCTCTACATCTAGTATTAATGTTATATTAGAAGACATTATACGCAGTAATTCTCTGTCTAGGTTAATTAGGCTTTTATTAGGCAATAGATGTCTAGTAGATATAGAACAAGGGCTGTCGCATAAGAGCAGGTGCAGTGTTAGTTAAGTAGTTGCTAATAGCTGCAGTTGCTAGGATAGTAGGAACTTATAGTTTAGACGTGTAGGGTTACTCTGCGCCTGCAGAGCAGCATTGTACAACTAAGGCTTAGAACTAAAAAAAAAAGCACACGCTATTAGCAAAATCAGCTTATATATACATAATAAGAAGATAGACTTTATTAGACTACAAAAGGTGTGCCCTTATGTCTTTGCCTATTTTAAAGACTAGATTGTATACGCCTTACTTAAATCCTGTTAATACGTCTAGCGTTTTAACTAAAAACAGCACTGCTTAATTATATGCCTAGCTGTTAGACACAAGTTTGCGTCTTCTTTAATCTCTAATATCTTCTAAGCGCATAGGTAGAACGTCTTTAAGACAAGTATACAACTAGCAGGATAGCTAATTATAATTACAGGTCCTAGCTACCTTCTATATTATCCTCTTGTACTCCTGCCTAGTTATGCCTTGCTTGCTGTTCTTCTTAGGGCTTGGCCTATTATTTATTGTAATTAGGTTGTGATAAGTGTTTCCTTCGCTTTAAGGCTGCTGTTCTGCCTTAGCATTAAGGAGGCTAGAAGAGGGACAAATGTTAGTTAGCGCGCATTTGGCTTTTAGATGTGCAAAGACTATAGCTTAAGACAATGTGTGCAAAGTTGCTAAAGTAACTACTAAGAAGCGCAATAAGGCTGCTGTAACACCTACATACAATAAGATTAGCTTTCTCCTGCTCCTAGAACTACATATGCTGCTCTTAGAGCAGGTTACAATACTAATTAGTTAAGTTGCTTACGCTGCTAGAAATTAATTAGGCTGTAAGCAATAGAGGGTGAGCTAGAGTGCCTGCGTATAAGTAGTTAGATATTAGGATCTATATGTACACAACAGAAAGGGTTTTGTAAGTACCTAAGCAACGCCTATCTCCTTGTCTACAGCTTAGTGCTGTTATTATTTAATTAAAGTTATGTTGTAGTGCAAAGTGCAGATAACAGCGCTGTAGTGCGCTAGAGTGCGTAGGCCTTAGCACGCGCTACTACTCTACGTTAACTAGGGCATAGTGCTACTATTGCTAAAGTTGCATATTTCGCTACAATGCAGGCTCTAACTAATCTTGCCTAGGCGTTGTGTATAGTGTGTGTCCCTTATATGCTTCTGCTTAACTAACAAGTTAGTTGCGCTAACCTTAAGTCTAGATTAAAGAGGCAGTTTGTTTTATTAAGACTAAATACCTAACTGATGCTGACATTATTGTTTACTAAGCAGCATATACAGGTAGGACTGCAACCTTGTTAATAAGACTATTATTATTTATTGCTAATTCTCCTGCAGCACTATATACTCCTACCTACCTTAACAAGCTTATGCAACTAGTAGCCTTGTCTTATTTAAACTGCGACACGCAGGCCAACAAACTATCCCCTTAAGGTTAGGACTATAGCAAGACATTAAAGCGCAAGCGGACCAACAGTCTGCTATAGGATAGGCAATATTTAGTTCCTATTATTATGCATAAGCAGCGCTCTAGCTACAACCTTAAGCTGTAGAGATAGAAGAATGTGTATAACACTTCTAATACGCATAAGTATAGTTAGATATAAGACACTAGTATACATGTACTAGAGCTATGCTAGACAAAGAGCTTAGAAGGGGCTAAGGCTTAGTAAACTTTCTAATGCACACAACAAACCTAGAAAACTACAGAAGAATAGTACTTAAATTAGAAATTAAGGTTTAGAGACTACTGTGTATTGTGTATGCATCTTCTACTAACTCTAACTTTAAGCTTACTTGTTGTTGTAACTTGTACCGCGCAAACTACATTAATAATACTAAGATTAACAACTCTTTCTGTTAGCATAGCGTTGCTTGCATAAATAACTAATAGTAGGACAACTTCTGTGCTATTTATGTTGTCGCAAGCTGTATAAATTTAGAACAGCACCTATGCGCCACAATGCGCGCTAGCCCTCCTTAGGACTAGGGCGCAACAAGAAATAACTATATATTTGTTTTCTACCTGCTAACTAAACTAGCTCTTATGTTCTACTCTAATAACTCTAGCTCTGTTATTACTACATAAACGCTTAAGATGTTCTACAGCTTACCTCTTAGTAGAATAAATCCTACATAGGCCTCTATAGGCGCCTTAGGCACTAACTACGCAAATGCTACTAACAGCTTGCTTGCTAGCTTGTTAGAATTGCTTAACATAAGCTATATTAAGAGCATGCCTAAGCACCTTATTAACTACAAGGCGCTTTGCACAGCGCTGAATTACGTAAGTATACTTAGGTTAAATGTAATAAATCTAACATCTATAGTATGTTAAGGGTGCACAACTTCTAGAGGACATGTTTAGCAATGATTTTAAGACAGCTATAAAGCTGTTCTAAGAAGGTAAGTTACGCAACGCATATGTAGGACTTATGCTAACTTACTATGTTGTAGTAATTGCCTCTAGACACTCTACTAGTGATAAGCACCTTATAAACATGCAGAATAACACTACCTTAGATGCAATCATCACATTAGCATACTAAAACGCAGCTAGGGAGGACAATCTAGAAGGCTACACAGAGCGCAAGTCGCTTAAAAATAACTTTAAAGACATAGAGGACATTGCTAGCAGAGCTAAAGGTTAGCTTAGCTTACTTGCTTAGGTTGTAAAGGGTGTACAAGATACTGCAGCCAAGGACACTAAGGACATTACTAATAGAGCCTAAGGTTAGCTTAGCTCACTTGCTTAGGTTGTAAAGAGTGTACAAGACGCTGCAGCTAAGAGCACTAAGGATGTTGCTAACAGAGCCTAAAGTTAGCTTAGCTTGCTTGCTTAGGTTGTGAAGAGTGTACAAGACGCCGCAGCTAAGGGCACTAAGGATGTTGCTAACAGAGCCTAAGGTTAGCTTAGCTTGCTTGCTTAGGTCTTAAAGGGTGTACAAGACGCTGCAGCTAAGGACACTAAGGATGTTACTAGCAGAGCCTAAGGTTAGCTCTACCTACTTGCTTATGTCTTAAAGTATATACAAGACGCTGCGGACAAGGACACTAAGGATGTTACTAACAGAGCTAAAGGTCAGCCCTGCCTACTTAGAGAGCTTCTGGACATTTTTGAGGAAGACCGCTAAGCGAACACTCTTAAGATAGACAATACTACTAGTAAACATATTAATACAGACAAGCATTATAAGCTAATAGATAAGACCTAAAGCAGGAGGAAGCTGCTGTGTTTTAGATATTTAGGTTGACTTTTAGCGCTGTAGTAAGTCTTATTGCGCATCTTTGTACTTATGTAGGCTCTAGTTTAGATATCTCTTACGCGTCCCTTTATTAGGAGAGCACAATCTCTTTAACTAACACTAGATGTTATATAGCTAGCTAGAAAAGTATTAAAAAGGTTCTGTTATGTACGTTTCTTTTAGTCTATTCTTGTCTATTATTACTTCTCTTTGTGACATATGGCCCTTCTAGTTCTATAGTTTCCTTGTTAAACCTGATTTCTGTCTGTATCTTAGTCTCTCTTAGCTCCTCTTGCTTTTTAAGCTTAAGTTTGCCCTTGCAACTCTGCACTCTGTTTACCTCTCCTATTGTCTATAAATATTTTTGTAATTTGCTATGCGTTTTCCTGCCTAGATTTAGTTGCGTTAGAGTTTTTACTTTCTTTCACTTACGTTGTTCTGCTAGCGCGGAGCATTGCTAAGGTAAATAAACAGTCTCTCTACTATTATTACACTCTTACTATTACTACACTCCTACTATCACTACACTCCTACTATTACTACACTCCTACTACTACCTAGCTTACAAAGAGACTACTAAGAGACAGCAATCTCTCTACTTCTATAATAGCTACTAATGTTGCAAAGCTGCGTGCCTACTTTATTATTGTAAGTTCTGTTCTAAACAGTGCTTCTACTAAATTCCTAACTATTAATAGCTGCGCAACTAGGCGTTCCCTCTCGCCTTATAGATAGCTAATAGCAACGCAGTAGCTGCTCTTTACGCGCTAATCTCTGTTCTTGTAGACAAAGTTACTAACATTGCAGACGTTGTAGCTTAAGTGCATAAGATGCTGTAGGATAAAGCTGCAAAGAAGTTCTGCCTTAAAGGCAAACACTGTGCTAGCAAGTGCACCTTACACTTACTCTACAAATCAATACTAATAGATAATAAGAAGGCAAGTCTGTCTAGTTCACTAAGGACAAGGCTACTAATGACAACAACAGCGAGTTCCCTAAGAGCAGTAACAACTAGGCTACCTAGGGTGCTAAGCGTTTGTCTTCTAACAATATTAACCTGCCTGCTAAGCGCTCTCTTCGCTTAAACGTGCATAAGTCCAAGACTAACTCTAGAAATAGAGACTAGGTAAACAACAACGTTAACTTTACTCTGTCTAAGAGCTCTATTACTACCAAGGCCTATAGCACACCCTAGAAAGTAACGCAGGTTTACTTTCCTTTTACACTAGTGCAGAAGGTAAAGCACAAGAAGAAGACTCCTTAGTCGCCTATTAACATTCTAGCCATAGTTAAGGATTAGGCAATTAAGCAGGAGCAAGTTGACAAGTCACTTAACTAGTCACCTAACTAGGACAAGAAGAAGAAGAAGAAGCGATACGCACTGCCTACTTAGGCAGGGCCCTCTAAGGGAGGCTATGCCTAGCGCTAAGTACAGATAGAGAAACAGCACTCTTAGCACAAACTGTTAGACAACTATAAGCACAGTCTGCAGGAAAGCAGGAGGGAAATAGAGATAATATCCTAGAACAATTATTAGACTAGAAGTAGAGCATGTTAGATAACACTAAGCTCTTAAAGCTTTATCTCCTAACCCTGTACAATAGACTTAAACAAAAATAGACTTAACAAAGCTACCTGCCTTCTTTGCGCCTATTTAATGCTACAACTCCTAGTGTCTTATAACTTACTTGCAGCTCACTATAAACATACCTTAAAGCTTTTCTAGAATATGCGCATCTTTAATTAAGGACATTAACTGCTTAGCACTGTAACCCTGCGCTACTTCTATTATAGACAAGGTGTTAAAGTCTTTGCTACACTTTTCTACTACTCCCCCTAGTTTATTAGCTTTAGCTTGTGAGCTAGTGTAAAGAGGCTTTAGCAACAGCGTTGCTGTTAGTGCTAAGATCTGCTGCTTTTTAGTGCGATGCCTGTAAGCTCTTGCTGGTAACAAATTAAGTGCCCTTAATCTGCTAGAAATTTTGAGTTCTATGCTGTTACGTTATTAGTGTAGTACCTGTTGATAAATTAGCCTACATTGTTATTTTAGAACAGAGACACTGCTATGCTTACTTTAATAATTTTGTTGTTAGTACGTTGTAATAGGGTTAACTTAGTTCTACTGCTTCCTCTCTAATCTGTCTACATATTAGTTTGCGTGTCTTCTGTAGGCCTAGCGAAGATACTACTATGCAATAAGCTTCTACTCGCAATGTACTAGCCTAGTAACACTGCTCTTGTGCATAGTGTGTTCCTAGCTAAGTGCATATAATATCTAACGTTGTGGCTGTTATTAATACAGTAAAATTACATGTAACAGGCTTATGCGCACTAGCTTTATTAAGAAACTAGCTAGTTCTTAACTCTAAGCCTATGGTTTCTTTCTTTCTATCTCTTTTTGTTATGCAAGACCCTTATCTGCTCTACAACCTTAACAATCTAGAGGCTGCTAGCAGCGTTGCTGAAGTCTGCGCAGCTTTTAGTCTAGATTAGAAGAAAATATTCCTTATTAGTGCTAGCATCTCAGCATCTGCTGGATGTAGAGCTTCCTAAACATTAACTACATGTCTGTGCTAACTACAAGTTAGTAGAAACCTTTAATTAAAAGAATAGATACATACGTTTAAAGAGTAGCAAGTTTACGCTTAATAGCAACGCTCTACAGAACAACGTTGGAGCTGCAGCAAACTTAGACGTGTTTTAAAAGATAACAGAGCAAGCATAATAAGCTAAGCCTATAGAGTTCTATTGCATGCTTAACACGTTTGCAGAACAAGGAGATAACATACACATCTACACATAAAACATTAACTACCTTAAACTGCGCTGTTTAGCTCTATTAGTTTATCTACTGTATAGAAATGATTACGCCAATGTTATACAGATGCATAGATTACTTAGCTAAGTTAGATGTAATCTCTGCTAGCACGTAACTAATCTAAATCTGTTAATGTTTAGTAACAGGTTTTTCTTATGTCTGAATTGTCTTGTAAAACATTGTGAACCTTAAAACCAACAGACGCGTAAACATTAACCTTAACTTAAGGCTAGAGTAGCTAGCATGTTATATCTATATGTGCTTCTGTATAGCGATTACACAGATACATAGAGTGCTTTAGATTTTACTAAAGTTTAGTAGTATAATCTTTGTAAAAGCCCTCCTAAAACTATTTTAGTAGCTGGTACAAATCTTAAGATCCCTAACTAGAAAGCTTTTGTAACGGATTTGTGTTCTGCAGCTTATCAACACTACAAGCATTCAACAACAATATAAGTTAATCTAGTTAATATACTGTCTACGCTTTGTAAAAGGAACATCTTTAACTATGCTATAATAGGTTCTGCTAACGAGTTCGCTAAGTTTGTTGCGCCTTAATAGAGGGAAGCGAATCCCTTAAATCTACAGAGCAAGGCACATAGTGCAACCCTTCCTAACAATGCAAATAAAAGAAAGGAGAGAAGAGCTTTACAACTATAGGGAATAGATTGTTTCTACATTAGCATCTAAAGCAAAGGCATTTGTGAACTCTACGTAACTGCAGTGACAATATAAACAACACAAAACAAACCCTAGTCCTATTACGCATAGCTAACACACCTCTAAGCATCTAATCTATGCTCACATTAATTCCTTACAAAAACTTGTTTAACTTTGTAAGTAATAAAAGTATAGGCACTAGCCACGCTACACGCAGTGTAGGGGTTAGAGCTTTAGTTTCTAAACTAAACATTTTTCTAATCTTTGCCCTAACCTCCTTATTTAGGTATATTAGGTTGTGGTTAACTGTTTGTATGTTAAGATAAGGGTCTAGTGTTGCAATATTAACCTCTTCTACAGATAAATCTGTCTAGTTTAGATTTAGGCATAGCATAGTGTTGAGGCAGGCCTATAGCTTAGTAAGCGACTTTACTTGTGCTAGGCCTGTTAGTAGAGGTAATTTGATACTCTTAGACTCTATAATAAGCCTCGCTATCTCAAGACCAATTCCTTCAATAGCACTTGAAATCTGAAGAGGGCCCTTGAAACAGAAACTAAAAAGCCTAAGCATGTACATTGTACGCCTTGGCCTAAACTGCTCAAAGCTGTGCTAGTTAGCAGGTAACTGTCTAGGGTTAAACAGGATCAACTTACGTCTAGAAGGCTAATAGTAGAAGCATTATTGCAAAGCTCTAGCCTAGATTAAGGATAGTGCACTACATACTAGTAGCAGCAGCGTTCTAATTTTAACTGTTAAGCAGAATCTCTGCTTCTTGCTTCTTATTAGCTATCTTGCAATACTGCATTATGTACTTAAAGATTGCAGTCCGCAGGATCTTCTTGTTTAAAGTACCTTCCTTTGCCCTACTCTTAACCTCTTTAAACTTAAGCTTGGCTTTAAGCACCTTGTTGTTTAACTTCTATGCTTAATAGAGCTTTGTGCACAAACACAGCTATTTGTACGCTAGAGTCACCTTTAGTGCATGTTAAATAACGTTATCTTCTGCCTCCTGCTTGCTATGCAACGTGAGGGCCTTAGCTATGTAAAGCATTGCAATTTTTAATAAGTTGTAGCTCTTAGATTGCGCTACTACATGAAGCTTCTGTGCGTATAACTATAGCTTTAGGAGTAACAGATTCTACTTTGCAAAGAAGGTTCTTATGCTTATTATGCTAGAGACGTCTAAGGCTCTGCACAGCGCCTTTATAAAACTAACTAAGTAGTCCTTCCTACTTGTCCCTGCAGGGATTTCCTTAAAATAACTATAGTTCTAATAGTAGTTTGCCTAGGACAAGAACGTTCTCTAACAGGCTATAGTAAGTTGAACCGTCCTCTTGTTATCATTGTAGATTAGGAGCTTTAGGACGTAAACCAGGCCTATTATAGAGTTATTAGCAGGTTAGAGAGCCACTAGCTTAAACTAGTAGAGGTTATTGCCTCT
>SATY01001146.1:0-11771 GCA_004335155.1 Ascochyta viciae
GGCACTTAAAAGACGTGTTTCTAGGGGTACCTATACTTGCTCACTTTAAGAGAGAGAGACTAACAAGATTAGAGGTTAATGCCTTAGGTAGAGCAATCTCAGGTATCCTAAGCTAGAATAGCCTAGGATTAGACAACAAGGACTAATAGAGACTAGTCAACTTCTACTTACATAAACTTATCTAAGCAGAGTACAACTACAACATCTATAACTAAGAATTACTAGCTATAGTGCAGAGTGTGAAGCACTAGCAGTATTACCTCTTAGGAATCTACTTTAAGATCCTTACAGACTATATAAACCTAAAATAGTTTATAGAGACTAAGGTACTAAACTACTAGCAGGTTAGGTTGTACTTAGTACTAAGTTAGTATAACTTTGTTCTAAACTATAGACTAGAGAGTACAAATCTAGCAGATAGGCTATTACAAAGGCTAGATTACATAGCAGAGGCATAGAAACTATCTTAGAAATATAACAAAGCTTTTGTACAACTACTAAAGAATCTACTTTCTAAGAAGGAAAATTACACTACTTAGGTATTAGTAGTATAAACAAGAGCTGCTAAACGCTAAAATATGTTGCCTAAGATAAGAATAGCCCTAAAGAAATTCTAGAAAGCTAATAGACGCGCTCCTAAAGAATTTTAGCCTACTTAAGAAGAAACTAGTACAGAACTAGACACTAAAAGTTAGTTAGATAATTCTAGTCCTAAGACAGGTTAGAATGACCTAGAACAAGGCACATTAGCTTAGTTAGGTATAAGACACCTTACTACGTCTAAAGAGAAGGTAGTAGCGCTACAAGAGTGTTATAACAGCCTACTTACAGGACATTTTAGCGCAAGAAGAACACTTCAAAAGCTCTAGCGCTAATACAGGTAGAAGAATATAAGAGAGGATGTTAGCTAGTACTGCTAGGAATATGTGCCCTGCAAGAGATTAACTCTAGCACAACATAGTCTATATAGATTACTTACGCCTTTGCTACTACTAGATAGGCTGTAGGAAGAAGCAATAATAGACTTTATTACAAAGTTGCCTCTAAGCAAGCTTGCTAGAGTAGTGTATAACGCAATACTTGTAATTATATGCTAATTAACAAAGATAGCACACTATGTTCTAGCAAGAGGGGA
Source organism: Ascochyta viciae (assembly GCA_004335155.1). Taxonomy (NCBI): domain Eukaryota; kingdom Fungi; phylum Ascomycota; class Dothideomycetes; order Pleosporales; family Didymellaceae; genus Ascochyta; species Ascochyta viciae. The sequence continues at coordinate 1,136 of SATY01001146.1, forward strand.
TTAGAAAGGAGTTAACCTTGCATAAGCCTAGATAAGAGAAGTAATCTAACTTTATAGAGTTCTAAAACGCATTATTTCTAACTAAGGTCCCCTAATAAATGTGGGTTACTAGAAGACCTTCTAACACTACCTAAACTCTAGAAGAGTATTGTTGTCCGCTTATTATCCACAGACTAATAGATAGACAGAAAGACAGAATCAAATCCTAGAGCAGTATCTAAGATGCTACTACTTCCTAGAGCAAGATAATTAGGTAATATAGATCTTAGTTGTAGAGTTTATATATAACAATAGCCTCTACGCTACTATAAGAACTACCCTATTCTAAGCAAACTACAGAATAGCTTCTAGGGGAGCAGACTAGCCTAGTATACTCTTTAGGCAGGGAGAGTTGCTTCTAAAGTTGTAGGTTGCAACTAAGGTACTTGCATTGCAGAGAGAGTGTAAGAAGAAAATATTTGCTGTAAATGCGTACTAGGAGGCATATTAGAACAAGAGTAGACTACTAATACTATTTAGTGTAAGAGACTAAGTAATAGTCTCTAATTACTACATAAAGTCTACAAGGCTAAAGCAGAAACTAGATTAAAAGTACATTAGACTAGAGCGTATAGTAGCCTAGATTAAGCTAACATTGTTTAAAGTAGACCTATTTAGCTTAAAAAGTGTATATCTAGTGTTTTACACGTTCCTCTTAGAACCTTTTAATCCTAAAGGGATAATTCTACACCTAGATAATTAGATTGTAGACATACTTTGTACCTTTAGTGACAACATATAAAACGTAGAAAGAATTATTAAAAAAAGCTAAGATAATAACAGACAATAGCTATACTATATAAAATAGGCTAGATATAGCAATAAAGAGAATATATAAGAGCCTAGAGTAAACATCTCTTTTAACTCTCTTAAAGAGTTTTAGGATAGGGAGAAAATCCTCCTAAAAAGACAACAAACCTCAAAGACTAGTAAAAGGCAGCTAGGTTGGCCCCCTAGAAAGAAGGGGGATAGTTAGGCCTAGTAGCTAAAAAATTGGAAATCTCTAAGTTAGATAAGAAGAAATCTGAAGTTACCTTTACTATTTTTCCTATAGGGTTTTAGGTGTTTAATAGCACTTAGATCTAACAGAGAGCAAAGTGCACTATAATAGCCTATAATAGTCTAATATAGTTAAGAATGCAAAAGAAGAGGTTATTATATATTATTAAAAGCTGCAAAGGTAGCAGGTATCTTAAAGCACTCTAGGTGCAGCATTATAGCCTAGAACGCTACAAAATGTTAGAGAATACTACAGAATTATCTACTATGTCTACTAGCAAATTACAAGGCAGTAGTATAAGCAAGAAGCCTCTTATGCTCCTTCTCCTTAGCCTTAATGCGCCTAGTTAGCTGACCCTTAGCATTACTAGTAGCATTGTCCCTCTAGGCTTCTAAGGCAGCGATCTTAACAACTAAGTTAGCAGCCTAACTAGACAATTCCCTTAATTAGGCGTTAATAATAGTGCCCTTAGCCTATTATGTGTTAGAACGCGCTATAATAGCTAAGAATAGCTAAAAAGGGGGAAGACTTACCTTCTTAGTAAGGGTTAAAGCCTTAGTAGCAATTTAGGCCTCTAACTTATGCTTCTAACCTTTAACCTTAGTCTAGAGAGTTACCTTATCGCGCTTGCGACTATTAGGCTAGATATTAGTAATTAGATTGTTAACTAAACAAATTATACTAGAATAAAGGTACAACTTGTCTACGTAAGGGCTAAAGCTACTAGGAATAGTTAGTTATATGCTATAATAGCTTAGAACGCTCTATAGTAGGACAGAAAGACCTACGCTAAGATCACCTTAGCTAAAAGACAACAGATCTTAGCAAGGCAGGTAACATTAAGCTCTTTCTTGTTATTAGTGCGTTCTTTAAGGGCGTAGTTCCTAAGATAGCTGTAGATAGCTGCAAGATGCTTACAATGCTTCTTAGGGAGCTACAAGGTGTTAGTATATGCTAAACTAGCCTAAAACACTATAATATAATGCAAAGCAGTTAGAGTTAGTAAAGAAGTACCTCTAGTACCTTATAGTCTAAACACTGTCCCTGTTCTTAAGCTTAAAGAGCTAGGCCTTGTACATCTCCTAATTTTTATTAGTAATTAGAGGGAAATAGTAGCTAACTATGCTACCTACACAATACTCTCTAGTGCTAAACTAGGTAACGCAGCAGACACAGATATAAATAGAGAAGACAGCATTGTTAGCTATATTGTTAGATGCGTGCGTAAAGTCTATAATAGATAAAAAGATTGTATATAGTGTTAACTTAGGTAGATGTAGACTAATATAGCGTAGAATAGCGTTAAATAGTCTGCTATACGCTAGTTAGCACTAAAAGAGTTTAGAAAGGCTATCTTCTACTCTAATATACCTATCTTGGCTAATATGCGCTATAATAGCGCATAATGCCCTAGAAGGGGAGCAAAGAGGGGAAAAGGCAAAGAGTTAAATTCTAGATAAACTTACTAAAGAAGGTAGTGGGGTGTAGAAGTAACAGACTAAATTAATAGGAGAGAACCTAATATATACTACTCTGCTAACAGCTAGGGCAGCTATGCCCTTACTACTGAATTTAATAGTAAAGGTAAGAGAGAAAAAGAGGGGCGCGCACCTAGGTGAAGGTAGAATATTAGGTCTCTAGTTAATTAGGACATAGCAGTTAACACTGTTCTAGAATACACTACAATAGACTACAATATACTACAATACCCTATACTAGGGCCTAATAGTCTAATGTTTAGTTAATTAGGGCGATTAATCTAAGAAGGGGGATAATGTTAGCCTAATAGCTAACGCCTTAGAAGGCTGTCACAGAGTAACCTATTCTAGGTTAAGCCTAGTATAAATAGTCCCTTGTACTAGATTAATGCCTAGCATTAAACAGTCTATAGTTAATAATACACCTCTATTGCTAATTATATCTTTACTACTTGTGTTGTTACCTTATCTTTTAGTGCACCTTGCTTTAGGGCCTAACAGATATATTGTATTGCTTAGAGCTTAAGAGCTTAAGCTATGCTAAATTTCTCTTTTAAGAATTAAAGAGTATCTAGTAGATCTATAGGTAATTAATTTGCCTTCTTCTAGATTTATTCTAGAGACTTATTAGTTTAGTATTATATTTTAAAAGTATTTTTAGAGTCTTGATTATAATATTTTTAAGCCTTTTTTACATAATTGCTAAGATAGTAAACCTACTTGTACTTTTATATAGTAAAATTTCCATAGTGTTAAGCAGCTTTAAGAAGTACATTACTTTAAAGTCTACTACTTAGTATTTTAAAGTAAAGTCTATAAATAAATACAGGAGATATAACTTATAAGTACATTTTTTGTAATTACATTTAGCTCGTAGATTCCAATTTTATCTTTAAAGTAGAGCTAGCTTTAGAAGATTTATTAAAAGGCCTAAAGCTATTATTGCAACGGTTCTTAATAGAGTTAAATTTAAAAAAAGTACTAATATATCTTCTAACTTAGGTTTCGCTCTTAACTAATAGATTTAATTTATCTTACTTTACTTCCAGGCTCTCTTTAGCTAGACGTGGGGATCTTCTATTTTTTAGTTTATTAGAGATAGTACTATAGTGTTCTAGACTATTATAAGTGTTAATATTCTAAGAGAGTTTGTTAATTACTCTCTTAGTTTCTACAAGGTTGCTTTACTTCTAGCTAGTCTAAAGTTCTCTGCAGCATCTTTTTCTACTTAGAAAAGTAGGCTTTAGATATAAGTCGAAGCAGTGTTATTCTTAATAATAGATCTAGAGAATACTAGCGGATCTAAAGGTTGAATGCTTTTAGAGAATCTATTTATTAGCTTTACTATCTAGTCTGTACTTTAATAACGTGTAATAGGGAGTAATTTAGATACTAGAACCTCTTCTTAAAGCAGTAGCACGCTTTTAAGTACTTATAGATAAAAAATTAGATTATAGATTAGAGAGAGACAAATTACTATAAAAGAAGCAGAGTAATTTTCTTTTGTTATAACCTTATATATGCTACCTCTACTATCTAAATAGGCTATCAGCTTGTATAGAATATATAGAGGCAGCAGGTCTAATAATAAGTACTAATAGTAAGGTCTATAAGCTTTAAATAAAACAGAAAATTATATTTTAGTAACGTACTCCACGGTCGAGCGGATTACACGATCGAACGGATCACTCTAATTAACTAGGGAAAACCAGAATTGCAGGGATCTCTATCTTTAGAACTACTTATTAATAATTTCTAGAAATTTTACTACTTAGCTGCACCCATATTACTAATAACAGTTTAAGATTACTAAGCTCTAGCTATAGCCCTTCTAGAGTTATTAGAGAAAAGCTGAAAAGGTCTGTGCGTTTCTACCTATCTTGTCTTATAGACTAGCTAAGGCTTAGTAATCTTAGAATCTGAAATTTTATAGTTATAGAAGTAACATATTAAAATTTTAGAGAAGTCTACATAGTAAGTCTAGAGTTATTAAGGTCTAGATGTTTGATTTTCCCTAGTTAATTAGAGTGATCCGCTCGATCGTGTGATCCGCTCGACCGTGGAGTACGTTATATCGTATAATAAAGGCTTATAATTACCTACTTCTATATAATTAGTAGCGTGATAGCAACTTAAGCTAGGAAATCTAAAGCAACTGTAATAACTACAAGGTTAATAGTTGGTTATATATATATACTAATATATAAAAAAGATGATACAGACCTAAAGCTATAAATCTTTTAAACTCTAAAAAAGAACAAAGCCTTCTAGAATATAAGAATAAGATAATTAAGAAGGGTAATAACCTAAGTAATAAGACTAATAAAACCTTTTATAACTATAGCATAGAAGACTAATTTACTAAGAACTACTATGTAAATTGAAATATTCTCTTATAAGTTAATATACTACTCTATTGTTTTGAAAATATAGCTACTAGTAATAAGTAACAGGTAATGAATAAACAAATAAAACAACTTATAGAACACTGAAAGTCAAGCTCTAAAGAGGTTAAAGAATTAATTATACTTTTTAAGCATGAATTAATACCCTAGAAAAGAACATTAAAGATATTAAGAAGACACAACTTTCTAAACAGGTTTAGAAAAACTCTAGGTTTAATTATATCAGAACTTACACGTTTGTAGAACAAATAGCTATACTTAAAAAAATAATAAAGAGAATATAATTATAATTATAAAGCCTACTATAATTTACGCTAATCTGCTGTCTAATACTTAATACTACTACTTATGTAAATTAAACTAGGATGCAGTATAAATTAAATTTTTCTAAATTTTCAGAAACACTTTAAGGAGTATTAGCACCTTAGTAACAGGATAAGTAACAAATCTATAAGGGGAAAGTAAATTAGTGTAATCAAAAGCTATGTATTTACTAGAGTCACTTATATTTATATAAAAACACTATAATTCTTACTATTTTACTATACTATATTCTTAACTCTTATAATCTATATTATCTAACCTTTATATAAATAGTAATTAGAAATAAGAAGCATACTATACACTATTCTAGTAAATTAGTATTAGAGTACCTTTATTACTTTAAAGGTAATATTGTATACTGTAGTATAAGTACTGTAATAATATAGCAGAGTAGAATAAGCTTGTAGTTAAAAAGCTTATTAGAGTTTAGTTATATTAGTAAAATCAGTGTATAATAAACTAGACCTAATAAACTATTAAGCGTATTATAAATAACTTATAATATACTATGCTTAACATTAGGCATAATCTTTTCTTATAGATAGTAACTAATATACAACTTATTCTCTAGTAGCCTTAGACTTAGAAGAATAAAAGATAGACGTACTCTTTTTAGCATACTTTTTATAGAGTATTTCAATATATTAGTAGATCTAAAACATATTTCCTTTGGTTAGTTCTTATTATTTACAGTACTATTACTATAAGAATAATAGAAGAAAAAGGAAGCTATAAACAAGCTAAATAGCTAGCCTTTTAGAGTAAGTAAAGCGTAAACACTATTAATCCAATCTAAACAAATACAGTAACAAAACTTAGTAACTATAGCTTTAAGGAACTATTAAATTGCAGCTTAATAGTCTAATATAAATGTAACTACAACTAGAGTTTCTAGTAGGTATATAGAGCGTAGTAGTATACTAGTATATCTAATAAGCTATTAGGACAGCACGCTAAAAAGCCGAAGACTAGTTCTTTTATTTTATCTTCTTTTTAATAGTATATACCTTCTTCTTATCTTTATAGTTTTTTTTCTCTTCTAATAGTATAGACTATATAGTTTATCTAAAGTTATTACGTATACAAATTCTTAGTAATACTTTTTCTTACTTTAACACAAGTGTATACTTACACTATTACTAGTTTCTCTTTTACTTTAATTCTTTTATTTGCTACTTGTTTATAGCGATTTTTCTTATTCTCTATTTTTACAATCTTCTACTTCTTAACTGTAGTTTTAATTGTACACTTATCTTAACTAATATTATACTACTAGTCTTTACTACTTACCTACCTTATAAACGTAATGCTAGCCTAAAGTTGTTTTGTTTTAAGTAATACTACTTACCTAGACTATTGTACCTGTACTTAGCATCTCTAAATGTAGGTACACTTAGTGCCTAGAGGTGTGTAAGAAAGTCTATCTATATATTTACTTCTAGTTTACTATTTAAGCTTCTTAGTATAAACTTCTTCTATGTTTACGTGTCTTCTATCTATTTTGCAGACATACTAAGAGGTATAGAAGACTTACATATTTTAAATAGTTACCTAGGCTATAGGCGCTAAGAGGATAACAAGAGTTATAAATTGTATCTTGTAGTAAGAGAGTTAAGATTAAATAAAGTAAAATAGAACGCGCAGCTAGGTAACAATGTTAAGAAATCTAGGATTACTTATTATATTAAGCAAAGAGAGTTCTTTGCTTAGTGTCTAGTATGTTCTATTGAGTTGCGAAACAGCGTGTAACTAGAACCTAAAGAGTACTACATACTAAAGAACTAGACTTGTTTGTACGCAATATCTACTATGCCTATAAGCTTAGCGTTACATCCTTCACGTCACTTAACATTATTTCTAAATTGAGAGGTCTAGTAGGTAGATAGCCTGGTTAACAGAACATCGCGGCTATTACTAAAATGCCTAGACTGTGGAAATAGGAACTAAAGTGCCCTTATTAGAGACTACTATCAATTGAAATAATGTTTGGATTAGATTGTCTATCTAGATCCTAGTAACAAAACCTAGGATCCTTGAACTACTGCATCTAATCTGTGGACTACCGAAGAAAATCGATAAAGTAGCCGATAGCTAGCAGGGGGCAGCAAGATAGGGTCGAAGTAGAGTAGATGTTAATAAATCAGAGCCCCTAAGTAAGCCTAGACCACTATTAAAGACCTGCTTAACTAGTTGTCATAATAAGGCGCCCTACTGGAGACTGCATTACGCGTTATCTAAAGTTATCCAGGCTGTCCCGCTCCCTGCTAGCTATCGGCCGTTTTGTCGAATTTTTACGGTATTGAACGAACCGCAGCTTGACACGAAATGCATGCCCTGGGAAGACCCCTTTACTATGTACAAGGGGGATGCCTGAGAGGGCTGACATCGCCAGGCCTGGCAATGAGCGGTCAGCGATCTTTTACAAGAGTATGATATCCTAGCAATGTCAGCCCGTTCAGGCACCCCCCTTGTAGGTGATGTACCTAGGGCCGTGCGCCCTTTTTTAGCATGAAATTGCAAACAGGCATAAGGTATAAGAACCTTAGTAGAACTCCTTTTACCAGCCAACTGCACTACCACCTCCCGTTCTCTTCTCAAAATCATCTGCCACATCCTACTCTCATAAAAATGCAATTTGTCAACATCCTCGTCCTTTTTGCACCGGCGCTAGCCCAGGCAGTAATCTTCAACCTCTCAGGAACATGCTCCCCTCATTATACCTGCGACATCGATCATCAATACGCAGATCCAGTTTTAGTCTGCGGTAACGGAAAGGGACATTGGGCTGGGTCAGGGAAAGGTGGTAGATTGAGCTGCACTCCTCCAGGTACCAAGTGCACCTATGTCTGGGAATGCTAGTTTTTTATTGCCTACTCGAAGATTGTAGGTGGTGCAAAAGGAAACAGCCTCAGAGCAAGACGGTGGTATAGATTTGTGAGCCACGTCCCCAAACAATTTGCGCGAAGTTAACGTTAAAGACTCTAAAAGACAATCATGTTCCGTTCGGAGTATGTTTAGCCTATCATGCAGGTAGTGCGCAGCTTTAATGGGGTCATAGTGTTGCAAAATTACTAGGGTATCGTGGGTAAATAGTGTACATTGTTAGTGCGCTAGCAGGGGTGTTCGGAATAATGTCTAGCAGGGTTTTTGTTAATATCACTGTTAATTTTCTATGTTGGTGCTCAGCAATATTTATGATCACCCTGATCTTCGACACGCTCTGCTCGTGAAAATGATCTGCTCGTGAAAATGATCTGCTCGTGAAACTGATCTGCTCCCAGAAACAACTCTCTCTGCCGTCAGCTTAAGGAGTCCGCTAAGCTCTATGAACATGCGCTCTCACTCGCAACTTAGAGCACATCTCTGAGAGCATTGTGAGGTACTCTGTGTCAGGATTTCTGCTATAGTCAGATGGCACAACCTACTAGTAGGTGCTTATCTGACTTAGCAGAATCCATCCTGCCGACTTTCACTTTACTTTTAGGGCACAGGCCTCCTTCTACTTCCAGCCTAGGAGCCTAGGCTTACCTACTATAAGTAGGTAGCCATCTCTGCCCTCTTGTAGCTCTCTGTCTACTATTTTGTTTACTCCTTCTTAAATAAAATGTTAGGACACGACTCTGCCCACTGTGCTAAGGCAACCCAAAAGGTACGTATAATTACTCTGATAGTGATCTTGTGGCCAGAACAGTACTATATTATTAGCTAGATCTGACAATATCCCCTTCTTTTAACAAGGCCTGACCTAGGCCTGAAGAGTACCTAGTACTAGACCTCTTAGCAGCAACAGCAACAGCCCTGTAATTAAACACACGTGCCTAGCCTTGTAATTAAACACACGTGGCCTGCTCTTAACCTAGACTAGGTTATTGCCTATTCTAGGCTGGCTTGGCTGACCCTGGACCTGTGTGGGGTACAATGACCTAATTTACGGGGTATCAGACCCAGTAGGTCAAACCTAGGATTAATGATGTTAGGGGACTTGCCTACAATTATAACTGCCTCTGGACTCGAACTCGAACCCACGTTCGATCCACGCACACTCTCACGCACACGCTTCAGGTATTAGAGTGATCATACGTACCTTTTAGATGCTTGGCACGGTGGGCAGAGTCGTGTCCTAACATTATAATCACTCTGATACCTAAAGCGTGTGTAAGAATGTGCGTGGGTTGAACGTGGGTTCAAGTCCAGAGGCGGTCACAGTGTAATTGTAGGCAAAAAGTCCCCTCACAGATTAATCCTAGGTCTGATACCGCGCTAGGGTCTAATACCCTGCATATTAGGTCATTGTACCCCACACAGGTCCAGGGTCAGCCAAGCTAGCCTAGAATAGGCAATAACCTAGTCTAGGCTAAGAGCAGGCTACGTGTGTTTAATTACAAGGCTAGGCACATGTGTTTAATTATAAGGCTATTGCTATTGCTGCTAGAGGGTCTAGTACTAGGTACTCTTTAGGCCTAGGTTAGGCCTTGTTAAAAAGAAGGGGATATTGTTAGGTAGGCTGTCTAGCTAACAATATAGTACTATTCTAGCTACTAATTACTTATTAGAGTAATTATACATACCTTTTAGATTTCCTTAGCACAGTAGGCAGAGTTCTGTCCTAATATAAAATAGCTTTCTAGATTACTTCTATTTGTGCTTGTAAAGTCTGCCTTATATAATAGCAAACCTAACAGCTTAAAACTAAGCTCTTCTCTTAGGCTTCTACCTTTGTTTAGCATAGTAGTTAGCTACTATTACTAAAAGTTACACAATTTTTTGCCTAGTTTAGTAAGCTATTTCTTAACTAAGTAATAGCTCTAGCTGTTAGAGCTTCTTTTCTTAGTCTCTATCCTCTTCTTGCGTAGGTAGCAAGTGCCTGTTTTTAAGTATAGATTAGCCTTAACTACGCACTTTTTTAAGTATAAACTAGCTGCTAAACCTTAGTGCACTAAGTGCTCTACCTCCTTTTAGGCTTTGGAATACTAGCCTATCCTTCTTTTAGCGTCTTTTAAGTAGTCTAGCGCCCTCCTTCTACCTAGTTTTAGGGCCTTTTTAAGCAGTCTAGCGCCTACTGCTTTATCGCCTTTTAAGTGGTCTAGCGCTTCTATCTTTTCTCTTACTATTTTAGTGCCTTTTAAGTAGTCTAGCGCTTCTTTTTACACTAGTTTAGCGCCTTTTAGGGAGTCTAGCGCTGCTTTCTCTAAACTTCTTTAAGTATAGTTAGACTTAGTTCTTTTTACACAACCTTAAGTATTAGTTACTACTACTTCTTTTACTTTAACTCTTTTACTAACTCTATTTTTTTGCTAATCTTTTACTGTACACCTTCTTTCTTTTACTTAGCTTCTCTCTAGGTCCTTACTACTACTTTAGGCACTAGGTGCTCTGCTTTCTTCTCTAAC
>SATY01001147.1:0-11756 GCA_004335155.1 Ascochyta viciae
TTCAACTTCTAATCTTGTTATCACATTAGTCATCTGTGCTAGAGCTTAGCTAATATTCTTATCTTGTTTATTAGGTTTGTTATACTTTATTCCAGGTTTAGAAGTATTGTATTACTTCTATCTTAGCTTCTTATAGCTTATACTAGAAACACTTAGAAATGTTCTAAGTTGCAATCTACTTGTTGCAACTTTCTTAGAGATATTTTTGTAATTGAACTTCTATTGAATTATTTAGCTGTTAGAATAGTTATATTGCTTAGTTTTTGAATTTTATATTGAACAATAGTACTCCTTATTTAAAAGCACCTATGATTCTTCTCCTCTTCTAAGTAGTGTATTAAATAAATCCTAGCTAATTCTCTAAAATAGCTTAGCAGGCTTTTCACACTTTTTTGAGGAGATTACTCACTTAGTATAAGTTATAGCATAGACCTTATAGTTCTTCTAGAGTATTCTATTAATAAGCACGCTATGCGTTCTTTTTACTAGAGCTTAAAGTGCTTTAGTTTCTAGGTGTCCTATATATACATGCTAGAGGCGCTCTAAAGAGCTCTTAGGGCATAACTTATAAGATTATTTTATTACTATGTTTAGAATAGGAGAGTTAAAGTAGCAGGAAAGTAGCTTATATTTAAACAAAGTAAGTTTATAAGCGATCTTAAGTATAGTATACATAATGCTCTTATTTAAGCTTTATATAACTAACATATAAAGAGCTATCCAGCCCTAGGTACTAAACTTCTTTCTCTTAAAGGTATACTTTAGAAATAATATTAATATAGAATCTCTCTACTAATATAATATTCTAAAGAATTATATTCTTTGTATATAGGCTGCGCTTTCTATAAAAGGTGTTTTAAACAACTAAGTGCCTTACCTAGTAAAAGAAAAAGCTTAGGTACTAGCCTCTACTATATTAGTAAAGTTAGAAGGTCTAAAGGAACTAGGAATAAGCTAATCTAAGCTGTTAATAAGGTAGGTAGCTGCTCTACTGTCTAAAATAGTACTATTAGATAGTAGATAAGCATTAAAATATATATTATTATAGACTCTAGGTGTCTCTATTAGGTTAGTAACCGCTATTATCTTTAGATTAATTAGAGCAACCTGTATATTACCTAGAAACTCTGCTTTCACTCGCTAGGTTTTTCCTGTAATAGCTAAAGAAGTAGCTAACATCTACTTAGCTTGCTTAATTGCCTTCTAGACTTTAGAGTACTTATTACTATTTAGCTTATAGAGTATTTCTTAATAGTAGGTTTAGCTTATCTTAATAGGTAGTAAGAAGCTCTCTTTAATAGCTGTTTGTAGAAAGTAGTACTTAGTTACCTTCTACTTATATAGGACGTCTACCTTCCTACAAAGGTAGAGATAACTGTTAGAGTTTCTAGTATTGCTAGAAGAAGAGCTTTTATTATTTGAATCTAATAAATTTCTAAGAGTAGCAAATACTCTAGGATTGTTATTTCCTAACCTAATAGTGTGCTTATGCATTAAACTACTAAATACTCTACTTACTTATTCTAAAGTAAGTGGTTTAAGCTCTAGAATACTATCCTAGATAATTCTTAAATATATTGTTTAAGCCTACTCTAGAGCAATTCTATAACTTAAGGTATCTAGGAAATCCTATATAGTAAGCGCTCTTTTAACCTCTGTAAGCTTATATAACTTAGCTTATATATAGAGGTATAACTAGTTATAGTACTAGTCTTAAAGAGCTTCTTATCTTTACCTATTAGCTTCTAGGTATTAATAGTATTTAGCATAGACTTAGTTCTAAGTGCTAGCATTAGTAGAAGTAAGCTTCTTCTTTAGTGCCTAAATAAGCAATTAAAGACTAGTAGAGTTGTTATAAATAAGCTTTACTATTACTAGTAAGAGGATTACTAGAGACACTATAGTATTAACCTAGTTCTAGAGCTTCTAGAGTTGCTCTGCCTATACTATCTACTTACTTACCTCTACCTTATTACTAGTAAGCTTCTAGTTATAGATCTCTAGGCTTAATAACCTAGCATAGACTATAGGTGTTGTACAAGGTATTTCTACTATAGGTTGCTTAGGTGCAGGTTAACTATAAGTAAATTAAGCAGGTGTAGGCGTATTAGCAGACTTAGCGTTAGATAACTTAGTATTAGATAACTTAGATTCTTACTACTATGCTGTTAGTGCTAGTAAAGGAGTTAGAAGTAAGCGTAGTTAAGGCTATTATAGGTAGCCTAGAAGCTCTATAGTGTAATCTACTAGCGTTAGTAGTATCTAGGTTAACAATTTCCTATATATCTTAGAGCTTGGTATGCTAAGTAAACTTAATATACTAATTATGCTAGTTAGTATGTAACCTTAGTTAATAAAGTCTAATTAAAATACTTAAAAGAGCTTATGTATTATAGCTAATAAGATTAGCTATTATAGGTAGGTCTTAGAGTTAAGAGAAAAAGATTAGTGAATAATTAGAGTAGATAGGCTTAGTCTTACTAGCTCTTCTAAGTGCATAGAGAGATCTACTACTTTAAGAAGCTAAACTTATAACTTTTATAACCTAGTAAGAGGTAACTTAGTTAATTAATTATATTTCATTCGTGTCTATCTGCTTTATATATATAAAGCCTACTTTTATATAGAGGAAATTTAGAGATTGCGTAATCTTACTAAATTAAGTTTGTAGATAGTTGTAGAGCTGCTTATTTTGTAAATGCTAAACATTAGAGTAAGTAGTATACAGACTACAGGCTTTATTCTACCCAACGTAAATACATATAATAACCTATATAAGCTAATTATACTCTAAATTAATAGAATATAGATTGGACTAAGAAGAATGTAATTGCTAAGTATATCCTTAAGCTAGACGCATAAGGATTTGCCTCTTAGCTAGCTACTATAGCTAATATAGCTAATTCTTTGTATGCTAAGCATAATATAAGCGATATTAGCATAAACTAACCTAATACATTTATTAAGCGCTGCCCTAACATTAAAGTAAAGTTTAATTATAAGTATAACTATAAGAAAGCTATTTATAAGGATCTAAAGATTATATAAGGGTAATTCAGGCTTATAGCAAATATTAAAGCTAAGTATAGCATCTAGAATAATAATATATATAACTTTAATAAGACAGGCTTTATAATAGGCTGGATATTAATAGGAGTAGTTGTTATAGGCTTAGAGTATTAAGGACAACTAAAGGCAGTGTAGTAGAGTAACTAGGAGTAGATAATAGTTATATAAGGTGTTAGTAGTATAGAATAGGCTGTTCTACTCTTTATTATCTTTTAACGCTATAACTACCTCTCTACCTAGTACAAAAAGCCTTAGCTGCTCTATAACTAGGTTATTAGAGTCTCTAGGAGCATAAAAACTACTAATAAGCTTAGTCTAGACTAGTTAAAGCACTTTAATGCCTATATAAAGACACGCACTTAAGAAGTGCACTAGCTACTCTTTATTAATAGCTAGAAGAGCTATAACTCCTTTAACTTCTAATAACAATATAAGGAAGTACATATTATTACACTACATCTACTTCTACACTTATCTTACCTCTTATAACTACTAGATATAGGTTGTTTTGTCCCTTTAAAGAAGGTATATAGGCACTAAGCTAAGAATCTTATATATAACTATATAACTTACATTACTAAAACTAAGTTTTTATTATGCTTTATAGACGCCTATAAGAAGGAATTTACTTCTAGTAATATCTAAGGAGGCTTCTAAGGCGCTAGGATAGTTTTTCTTAACCTAGAAGAGGTTATAATATATCTTAATACTTGCCTATATACCCTATTGCTATCTACTATAGAAGCTAAGCTCTAGTAGTTTTAAAATCTAGGTACTACTCTATAATTAGGTTTATAATTAACGATAGCTTAAAACAGGATTTAGAAGCATATAAGCAGCTTACTAACTCTTATAGTTAAGGCCTTTAAGAGGCTTACTAAAGGCACAGCTATAGTAGCGTATAAGCTAATATTAGCTTAGAGGAAGATTACTAGGCTTTAAGTAGTAAATAAGGCTGCTATATAATATAAATTATATAAAAGAAAGTAGTTATAGCAGCAAAGAGTTCTAATAGCTAAGAAAGATCTTTAATTAACTACTCTAACTAAGTTTAGAGTATATAGTAATAGTAAGAAAGTAAAGAAGTAAGTATAGATTAAAGAAGGTAAGATAACCTAAAGACACTATAAAAAGTACTATAATATAGAGTATAACATACATATATATAAAAAGCTTATAGACAGTGTTACTAAATAATATTATATGCTGTGCTACTATATAAAAGTCTACTGTAGGCTAATACATGTTACAGTAGAGTAGAGATTTAGTATAGTCTTAATAGAGCAATCTACTTAATTATGTAATCTGCTTAACTATAGGGTACATTATAGTAAAAGGATACTAAATTAAGAAGAGGTGTAGAGTAAAATAATATTAACTAGAGCTAGGTTGCTTTTAAAAAGATACTAAAAGGTTAGTGCTAGACTGCTTAAAAAGCGCCTAAATAGTAAACAGAAGCGCTAAACTACTTAAAAGTGCTAGAATAATAGAAAATAGGTACTCTACTACTAAAAAGATGCTGGAATAGTAAGAGAAAAGGTAGAAGCGCTAGACTACTTAAAATATACTAGACTACTTGAAATATACTAGACTACTTAAAATATACTAGACTACTTAAAATGTAGTAGACTACTTAAAAGGTACTAAACTACTTAAAAAGTGCTAGGACTAAGTTAAAAGAAGTACTAGACTACTTAAAAGATGCTTAAGAGATAGGCTAGTACTCTAAAATTTAAAAGAAGGTAGAATACTTAGTACACTAAGGTCTAGTAGCTAGTTTGTACTTAAAAAAGCGCGAAGGTAAGGCTAATCTATACTTAGAACTAGGTGCTTACTATCTGTATAAGAAGGAGATAAAATCTAAGAATAGAAGCTCTAATAGCTAAGGCTATTACTTAGTTAAGAGATAGCTTACTAAACTAGGTAAAAAATTATGCAACTTTTAGCAATAGCAGCTAACTACTATGCTAAACAAAGGTAGAAGTCTAAGAGAAGAGCTTAGTTTTAAGCTGTTAGGTCTGCTAATATATAAGGCTAACTTTATAAGTATAAAAGAAAGCAATCTAAAAAGCTAGTATATTTAGTAAGGAGTAAACAAAATAGCAGACTAAGAGCTGTAAGAGAGTAGAAATAGCTATCTACTTGTAGTAAAAAGGCCTAAGCTTCTACGTAGTTAGTAAAAGAAAACCTTAGGCTTTAGATGCTAAGTAAAAGAAAGCTAGAGGAAAACTACTAAGGTAAAAAGCACTTACTAGTAGGTTGTCCTATTTTATCTTAGTAGAAGTCCTAACAGATAAGTACCTACTAGTAGATTATACTATCTAACTATAGTAGAAGTTCTAATACTATGCTTTATAGCCTAGTTACTTAGCTATTTAGTAGTTGTAAAATAAGTAACTCTATAACTACTTATAAACTTAATGCAGTTAAATTATATAATATTTAAATTTCTTCTTTATATAAAAGCAGGCTTTACGTATATAAAGTAGATAAACGCTAATAAAATTTTAATAATAAGCTAAGTTTGTATTGTTAGCTTATTATATTTCTACTTTTTTTCTCGATAATAAAGATAGTATTGTTCAATTTACGTAGTAACTCTTAAATATTCTGTTAGGGGCTTTCTACCTTAGGCATGCTAATCCTTAGAGATACCTTAGAGCTACTCTAGCAACTTATTAGAGCTTACACACATGTTTATATTATCTTAAATCCTTAAGAGCTTAACTTCTAAGGATTTATCTTATTCTATTTAATACTATACATTTTGTCCTATCTCTCTTGCCTGCTTATAGTGCTCTTATAATTCAAATCCTTTATATTCGCTCTTAGAAGAGGTGGTTAAAAGAGATATCTAATTTTTTCTATACCTGTTATAATAGCTAGAAATTACCGTTGTCTATATGCTGCTAGTAATAACAACACTATAGGCTTATAACAGCCTAGCCCTAGTAGCAACCTAATAGATCCCTAGAGGTATCCTATACACAATATAGTAGTGAACTTGTTACTACCTAGCATACCCTTAGCTAGCAACACAACGCCTAGTATGCCTAATAACTAGGCGTTAGATCCTATAGAATTAAGAGATAAATAGGCTTACAGCCCTACTAGTACTCTAACAGATATACTATTATATTAGAGTTAGGTTAACCTAGTAACTAGTTTAAATGTAGACCCTCTGCCTGCTGTAGTAAAATCTAGGCTAGATCTTACAGCTATCTTAACTATAGGTTAACCTTTATATATTAAGCAACTCCTAAAGAACTTTTTTAAGGCAGAGCTTGCTAGAGCTACTAAGGCTAAACTAACTATCTAAAGGAATTAGATTAATTAAGCCTTATAGGCCCTAGGCCTAACTAAGAGCAGGAACTAGTCAGAGCCTATATAGCTAGCGTTTAACAAGGCTACAAAGATTATCTAGGTTTTAAATAACATTTAACCTAAACCTAAGCTAGGCACTAAGAGCAGAGCTCTATCCCCCTAGCAAGTAGACTAGTAGATTAAAGATATTAAAACTGCCTTCTAATACGCTTTAGTACTAGAGGACTCTATTACAAGAACCTACTAGGCTATAAATACTATCTAGGTTAGCATCTATTGCAAACTAATCTAACACTAGATTAACTAAGGATCTATTTAATTATAGTCTAAGCTTAAGGCAAAGAAGAAGTAACTAGTGCAAGACCTTGTCCTTACTAAGTATAAGAACTACACTAAGTTCTTTAATATTAAGTAGAGAGATAGCAATACAGTTAACACCTTCTTAATACTATTAAATTGCTAAGAGTTACTACTACTTTATAGCTTCTTTAAGTTTAATAATAGCACTAAAAACTACAACTTTAGGATTACCTTTGTATAGTCTAAAACTCTGTCTTATCACTAATAAGAGTTCTAGCGTAATAGCAGCTTAGATAATATCTAATAATAGCATAAGTTTAAATAAGCTCTCTATAATGCAAAGACAGTAGCTTACTCTACAGCTACTTGTAGGAGTAACAACACTAACTATAGTAAAAAGCATGCTACATTTCTTAATTAGAAAAGAAATAAGAGATATGCTAGCTGTAAGGGCACGCCTACTTATAGCTAAAGCAATAGCACTCTAGCAGCTACCTAACTAAATAATAGTAATAATGGTTAAGGTTGAATTAGAACTAGACTAGCTAAAAGAGCTATTAGAAGAACTATAGCTATAACTCCTTCTTAAAAGAGAGCAACAGCAACTCCTAGTTAACAAAAGAGTTAGGAAAAGAGAAGCTCTAGTAACTAACCTATCCTAACTACAACTAGGACCTAAGACTAAGGAAAACGGAAAGTAAACCTACTTTGTAGTTACTATATCCCTCTTAGCTCTTAATAGGTTTCTAATATTACTCTAAGCCCTCTATAATTTAGGAGTAGAGCTAAACCTTATTAGCTAACACATAGTAGATAAACTACACCTAGAATACAAACTATTTCATTAAAGACTAGTAGCTACATTTCTTAATAGCAACTACCTAGAGGTTTAGCAACTTTATATTCTAACTATTAATTGCTCTAATAGTAATAGTATAGTTAAATCTATAGGCCTGCAAGAGTTCTAGTTAGCTGCTTTTAAAAGATATAATATAGTACTAGGCTACTTATAGTTAGCATCTGCTAACCTATGTATACGCTTCTTTAAAGACATGTACAAGTAGTTTCCTAAGAATTTAGAGAGAGTACATATTACTACTATTTAGAACCTATTCTACTCTATAGAACTAGAGGAAAAGGCGTATCTTATACACCTAGGTAACTTAGTCTACTAAGTTCTAGGGGAGGCAATTAACACCCTGTTAGAAAGTAACTAAGAAGATAGTAGACTACTACTAGCCTAGAGGCTAAGTAGAAACGCTCTTCTTAATATAGAATACTTCTATGATAAAGGACTCTTATAGCTCTAGAATAAAATACTTAAAGCTATAGACTATCTTTAGCATTATGTTACACAGCACCTAGATCTATTATAGCTCCTTAAAGCTTTAGGGAAGCGTATAGTAGTAAGCATTATTTAGAAGCTCTGTTAACGCTCTAGGATGCTACCTATAGGTATAGTCTAAGTCCTCTTAGATAATAATAAAGACTACCCTTCTGCTAACCCTATAAACAATAAACTAGACTTAGAAGAGCTTAAGCACATCTCTCTAGAGCTACACTACAAGTAGTTTATATTTAGTAAGCACTAGTCTAGTGTATTAGCACTAGTCTAGTGTATTAGCACTATATTATAATTATAATTGCTCTATTAATATTGAACTAGGAAGTAAGATACTAAACATGCCTTTTTTATAACCTCTCTAAGAAGAAGCGAGAAATACTACAGGCCTACCATAATATAGTATAAGAGAAAGGTTAGATACATCTAAGTAAATCTCTTACTAGAGCACCCATTCTATTTATGCTAAAAGCTAATAGTATACTGCAACCCTGTATAGACTATAAAGGCCTTAATAAGATTACTATTAAGAACTAGTATCCTATTCCTCTTGTAAATAAGATACTAGATAGGCTATTAAAAGCTGCTATCTTCTCTAAGCTATATCTACGTGATGCCTACTATAGGCTCTAGATTAAAGAAGGTAATAAGTCGAAAAAAGCTTTTAAAACTGGGTATAGTTATTTTAAATACCTAGTTATGCCTTTTAGGTTAGCAAATACTCTAGCTACGTTCTATTTCTATATCTAGAGAGCTCTAGGGGGTTTTATTAACTACACCTATGTAGTTTATCTAGGCAATATCCTTATATACTTTGAGCATAAGAAGGATTATCAAGCCTATATTAAGGAGATCTTAGATTAACTTGTTAAATTAGGGTTGTTTTACAAGGTAAGCAAATGCTTATTTATAATAAAGTTAGTTAAGTTCCTAGGCTTTATTATTATACCTAGTGGAGTAGTTATAGACCTTATCTACATGCAAATAATCTAAGAGTAGCTAGAGCCTAAGAGATATAAGATTATTTAAGTATTTCTTAGCTTTGCTAACTTCTATTAAAAGTCTATCTTTAACTACTCTAAGGTTGTGTGCCTATTAGTAGACTATATAACCTCCGCCTAGAGGCTAGAGTTAGAGCTAGAAAGCTCTGCTATAATAAGGAGAGAGACGAAAACGCTAGCAAAAACCTATAAGGGCCTAATAAGATAGTATAAAATATAGAGTTAGCTAGAGAAAGTACACTAGGCCTTCTTTACTATTAGGTAGAAGTTTACTAAAGCCCTTATACTATAGCACTTTAATCCTACTAAGCTAATTATAGTCTTTACTAACGTATTAGACTTTACTATAGGTGCTATACTACTACAACTATAATTATAAGAGGTACTAATAGAATAACACTAGAAGCTAGTAGCGTTCTAGAGTAGGAAGTTCTAAGGTCTATTAATTAGATAGCACACCTATAAAAAAAGAATTAGCTATAATTGTTAAGATATCTAGGTAGTAGCAACACTACCTTAAGTATACCTTGTTAATAATCTAAGTACTCTCTAATTATAACAACCTGTAGTACTTTATAACTATAAAGAAGCTCCCCCCTAAGTAAGTACACTAGGTGGAGAAGCTAGCTAGGTATAACTTTAAAGTTAAATATAAGCCTAGACTAAAGAACCTTATAGACAGCCCCTTAAGGCGCTCTAATTATATAAAGAGACTAGTTATTAGAGAGTAATAGGCACTATATAATACTATACTACTAACCCTCTAGCAGAAGCTTTAAATATAGACTATCTAGAAGTCTAAGGCTTAAAATGTTAAACAGGCAACTAGGGCAATAGGCAGCCCTAGTAGAGATTCTAAGAGATCCTAGCAACTCTCTAAAACTGCTCCTAAGGAATTCTACCTATTAATAGGTACTAGAGATGCGTCTCTCTTAGCTCTTAAGTTCTAAAATAGCTATCTACAGGCTATAGCAGCTAGAGTTAATCCAAATTATTTAAAGCTTAGGAACCTAGCTTTGATGTTACAGAAGCTCTCCTTTAAAATCTAAATAAACAAGTTAGGTTACCTACCTACCTTATAAATAATACTGCGTAAAGCAAATCTGCATACACTCTAGATATACTAGAACGCCTAACTAACTATATTAGATAGGTTTAGGAGCAGGACGCTGCTTATAAGTTACTAACAAGTTATAAAGTTAGCAAAGCAGCTAAGAGTTACTACTACTAGAAGGTTAACCCTAGTAGAATTCTAAATAAAATTAAGAAAGTGTAGATTCTCTAAAATATAACTCTTTGCTAAACTATTCTTATAAAGAACTATAGCAACTCTATAAGAGGGTAATATAGTTATAAGAAGACTGCCTAGCTATTAAAACAAAAGTACTATTAGCTAAGCCTAAAAAAGAATATATATAAGTATATTTAGCGTTATATAGTGTCCTAACTAAATAAGATCTATAGGCATAAGCTATAGAAGTTGCTAGTACTACTCCTTATACCTAATATACTCTAGTAGCACTAGTCTCTAGACTTTGTAACAGACCTACTAACGTTAAAGAATAACTAAAGGAATAAGTATAAATTAATCCTAGTTCTAGTTAATAGGTTTAGTAAGTATGTCTAGTACCTGCCTATAACTAAGGCAATTACTTCCTAGAGGGTAGCTAAACTACTGCTCTAGCAGTACTTCCTTAAATATAGTCCTCTTAATACTCTAATATTAGACTATAGATTAGTGTCTACTAGTTAATTCTAGTCTAATATCTGCTACTACTTAAAGATTAACTACTGTCTTAGTGTAGCCCTTTACCTACAGACTAATAGATAGACAGAATACTAAAACTAGAAGTTAGAAACCTACCTACATATTGTTTGATATGAAATTAATAAAACTAAGCAATATAACTCTTCTCATAGTTATATAATAAAATAGAAGTTATATTACTAAAAACACTCTAACAAATAGATTGCAACTTGGAATATTTCTAAGTGTTTCTAGTATAAGGTATAAGAAGCTAAGATAGTAGTAAATACAATACTTCTAAACCTAGAATAAGGTATAACATACCTAATAAAAAAGATAAAAAGATTACCTAAGCTCTAGCATAGATGACTAATGTGATAACAAGATTAGAAGTTGAAAAAGTACTAACAAACACACAGAATTTGTATAAACTTATTAGTACTAAGCGTAATATATTATAAATTACTACGGCTCTTTTCAGACTAGATTTATTTCTAGTTAGTGCACCTTATCCGAGCTTAGTAAGCATATACTACTAGCGAAGCTAGCGTAATAAATTTATCTAAATCGACTTTTTGACACTTGGTTTACAATCGTGCCAAAACGCGTTTTCTACAATTACTAGTAGTTTTTACTATATAACACTACTAAACTTAGTAAAATCTTTACATAAATAGTATTGTAATACTTCTAAGTTTTTGAAACAATCTGAAACACTAGTGTGTTTTAGATATAAAACCAGTGTTTTAAAACTACAGATACAAATCTATCTAAATATTAGATATAAAACTATCTAATCTTATTTAGATATAATTTATTTAGTTTAGAAAGACACAACAAAGAAGGGTATACAGTAAAAAGTACTAACTAAAATAAGCCTAATCCCTCTGCCTGTAGCACTAAAATCGTGATATATGTATTACAACAAAAGTTTATTAAGAACCTAGTAAACGCATCCTATGTAACGCTAGAG
>SATY01001148.1:0-11749 GCA_004335155.1 Ascochyta viciae
TTTAGTATCTATAGTAGTAGGTTTAGTAATTTGTAATAAAGAGGTTAGTATAAGTATTTAATTGTATTAACAAAGTCCTTAGCTATACTAAGTACGTAGAGAGAATCTTCTTTTATAGTCTATAACGCCAGGCTCATAACTGTGAAAGTTAAGAGACTTAAGAGATAAACAATTAATAATTAAGAAAGAGAGATTAAATTCTTCTACTAATCTATTAGTTTAACCTAATTGTTTATATATCCTCAATCCAACGCTAGTGACTTAGCGCATCCAGATTCGGATCACAAAATCAGTAATCCAGATCAGATAATCACTAATCTAAGCGGTATTTACCGCGACAATAAGCCATTCCAAAAGTAGCTTAGTCTAGAGAGCTCGACTGGCTTAGCTAAACCTGTACATTCGTATCACAAGAAACGAAAAGTGCATTCTTGTATCGAAAAACATTTGATACCTGAGGGAAATGAAAACATCGTACGCAAGACGGCGCCATGCAGGCGCCTGAGCCTGAGCTGCCTTTTGGAACAAAGCCCGGAACAGTGTAAGCAAGCAACACCAATGTCCAGCATGAGTGCAACCCAGAAACACGCATATCCTAGCAGAGGTCCATGACACACGCGCCACTACATGCCCATCTCGTTTTTTTCGTCGGCTCACAAAACAAAATCGACGCTGCCATCTTCAGACGACCCGCAGATCGCTGTGATCTTCCAGCCTTGTTCTCCATCCTCGCCAGACCTGAATGTTGGCGAAACAAGTGTCGGCGAGACGCTGGGGGCTTGTCGCGCCGACACCCAAGATTCAACAGCAGCATAATGCTCCTGTACGACCCTTGTCTGGTGTTCGTGTAGCTGGTTCCAAGCCACCATCCTATCGTGGTTCACCTGATCGACTAGCTGAAGAGCTTGAGCTTCGGCCGCCTTTGAGATTCGCAGAGCACGCTTGAGGTGCATCGGGCAAGCGGTACAGCTCGAAGAACCCTCACACTGCGAAGCGTTATAGCGGTCAAGCTCTTTCTGATGAGCTTTGAGAGCATCCTGACAATGTAAGCTAATGTCTACGTGGCGGAGAGAAGAGACGCGTCTCACGTTGAACTTATTCTGGAGGTTATCGCGCTCTTCTATGAGCTCGTCACGCTTCATTGCGAGCACGTCGTGCTTGACTGAGAGTATCTCGTAGTTACCCTGAACAGCGTTGAGGTCGCCCTGGAGGTTACGTTGGAGAGTGTCGCGCTCTGCTGTGAGTATGGCACACTGTTCTTCGAGAGCGTCGTTAAGCTCGTTGCAGCTGTCATGACGGTGAGCCCAAGTGTTCGAGGTAACACTCTGGTATGCAGCGAAATCTTCGGTAAGGTCAACGATGAATTGGTCTTTCATCTCGCACTCTTCAATCTTGTTCTCCAGCTGCGCCCTCAGCTTAGCAAGCTCCTGCTTCAGCTCCTCGTTCTCTGTCTTGGTGTTCCTCTCCTCTGGTGTGACTTTGCCCTCGAGCTGGGCAGTGAGTGATTCGACGGTCTTGGTGAGCTGCTTCTTCTCCTTCTTGGTGCGGATCTCTGACTTGCATGCATCCAGGTGCTTTGCTGTCAGGCGTGTGCACTCATCCGTCTTACGCTTGAGCTCGTATTCAGCAACTTTGAGCTTCAATTCGAATTCTGGAAGTTTTTGTGCGGCGAGAACGATGTGGGGAGCGATGATAGCGACCTTGTGCGCAGCCAGAAGAACATCGGCCTTCTTGTGATGTTGGTTGTCGTCGTTGTGGCGAGTGTCAAGCTTGGCAATGATTTTGCTGCAGTTGGAGAGCTTCGTGTCGATTTCGGCGTGGATACTGTTCATTTGAGCCTCGAGCTCAGCGATGGTGGGGTCTTCGTAGGTAGACATGGTGAGTGAGACAAGGTAAGATGGAAAGTAGAGTGTGGGGAGTTTGGAGGAGATAGTACGGAGCACGAGAAGAAGTTGAATGATGAGATGAGTTTGATGAAGTTGTTGCAAGTATTGTAGAGATTGTGGGAGGAGTCAAAATACCTAGTCGCTTAGCTTTTGACGCAACGGGTCGGAGGCTGGATTGAGGTGAATGCAAGCACAATAGCGGCGACAATAGCCTGCCAGTAGACGTCTGTGCGTGTTTGAGACATTACGAAGTTGCTATGACCAGACTATTGTGACTCTTAGATATGATGGTTCGGACACATGCGAAATTCAAAGGCGTTCTATAGGTGCTGTTGGCACCATCGTTACTGATAACCGTCCATTGATCCGAGTGACTCGAGAACAGCAAGAAAGAGTCGTAGCTCATCACAATGACTAAGATCCCGTAAAGTCATGGGACACAATAGCACATAAAGTGAAAAGCGATAAGAGTGATCCGAAAACAGCAGATACGAAGAAAGATAACTGAGACAGCCCCAGCCATGTGATGAGGCACACTTACGAGAACCAGGGTGTATGAAGGAACAAAACCACCCACGAGACACTCTGAAACTTTCTAGTAGCCGAAAGACATCTTGCTCATCAATGTAAGCAAAAGTTGCTGGTAAACAACTTCTCATTCGAAGATCTGTATTAACTGCCTCTTAGTGTCTTGAGATTGACGTTCCTGACTTAAAACAACTGCCCAGGCTATTTGAGCCATCCGTTGCTTTTCGCATAGGATCACAGAACTCTTGTTCGTTCCGTTCAGTGCTGCCCTCACGAGCTCGACGTTACTTCTGCTTTGCTTCAATTGTTACAGTGGAGCTGACGGTGATACGGCTGGCGACACCGCTCTGCATACAAGGTGAGAATTTGAATCCCTTCCTGAAGATTTAGGTTGAGTTAAGAATCATCACAGATAAAAAGGATGAAATGAGGGCACGAAATTGAATCAAGACATCCTTATACTGCATGAGACATTCAGAGATGTCTATCTGTACAGGACTCTGTCGCTTAATTTGATAAGCCAATTTTAGAGGCGATTTAATTGCACAAGTAGCCTGTTGGATAGACTGCTGCGGTTCTGCGGCCTGACAAGTTACGATGAGGAAGTGATGGTCTGGAGACGACTCTTGATCGCGTCCTTCTACCCCACATCCAGAATCAGCTAGTGTTTTCTGAGACTAGCGCTACTGGACCTTCGACAAGCAGTCTTGACCGTGTCAATCCACAATTGACAGCCACAAATGACTTCACGCGTAGATGCTGAGAATGTGACAGACATGATTGAAGCTGGGTGCTCCTATACTATACGTCAACTTCCCTCAAAGAGTGTCGCGCCTGCACCATTGACTTCCATCTCACAGCTACTGAGCTACAGCACCGCGATACGTCAGTCAACACACATGCGGCACCGCACTTCCCCAATCTACTCACAACACCCAGCGCTCAATCCACCCACCGGATCCCTTCCCGATAGTCGAGTTGGAGGCCCAGGTACCCTTGTATATATAAAACCCCACAATCCCAATCGTTTCCTTTTCGGGACAACGTACCCGAAGCTGTTGAAGCCAGGTGAGCAGGGCCGCAGAAGAGTACCGCAGAACCCAAGAATCCGAGTTAGAGGCCTAACACGCGTACGTGATATGATGCTTGATACTGTTCCGTAAATCTAGTTTCCGAGCGCGACCGTTTTCTCCACTTCTGAACTGCGTTCCCCGTATCCCGTGCCACACATGTGAGCTACAAGAGGGTAGCTTTCCACTGTCGCGTGTCTCCATTGATTTTTCAGTACTCTCTCATCTGGTATCAGGCTTTTTACATTCACTGCTCACGATCTAGTCAACACTTCACAATCTGTATTCTCCTGCCTCAATCACCACCACACCATTTCAACAACCCATCATGACCTGTGCAACCACATTACTTCCCACTCTCACACAAGCAGGTGCTTCAATAGCACTAAGAGCGGCCGAACTGTATGCCTCGGAAATCGGCGTCCCAATGAGCATCTCGATTGTAGACGCCCACGCCCAACTTCTCGGCTTCACGCGCATGGACGACGCGAAGCTCTCCTCAATCGAATCTTGCATAGCCATGGCTGCCACATCGGCTTCGAACCGCTTGCCTACCTCTGCACTCTCAGAACACATACCGACCGCTTTGACGTCGCTGTTAAACCACCCTTCTCATCGTCTGTGTGCGCCTCCAGGCGGTGTACCGATCCTCTCCCCCACTGGCGCGCTCCTGGGTGCAATAGGATGTTCCACGGGCACGAGTCTGCAGGATGAAGCGGCCGCGGTAGTGGGGCGGGACGCGGTGCTTGCGCTTATTCGATGCGAGGCTGACGATGAAGAGCGCCGGATCGAGGAGGAGCGGGATAAGGTGTTGCGGCTGTGGAAGGAGAAGGAAGGAGAGGTGGAGAGCTTGAGGGATGAGTTGGAGATAGAGAGGCTGGCGGGGTGTGGTGGTGCGAAGAGGAGGAAAACGAGCAGTGTGGGGCTTGGTGGCGCGCCGGATACGCCGCCTGAAGAGGGGGAGATTGGGAAGTTTTTGAAGCCAAGTTTTGTGGGGGAGGTGAGGGCTGGCGGGTTTTGAGTTTGTTGTTCTGGAGTTGGGAGTTGGGAGTTAGTTTCACGTATGTGCTGCATCGAATTATGTCTCCATATCATCATGACAGAATCATATCCAACAACCACACTACAAGTTCGCGAGAACGAGTCCCTCCTTCTCAAAATACTTAACCTCCAACCCTTCCAGATCCCCCTTCTCCCTCCACGCCTCCAGGATCTTAATGAACGCCTGACTTTCATACCCATACGTCGCATTCCTCGCCGCAGTAGCACTCGGCATCCCCTCATTATTATAATAACCCGGCGTACACTCCTTGAAGAACTCACTTCTAATCGCTGCCCCCTTGACGATAACATCGCACCACTGCTCCTCCGCCTCTTGCGTCGGTTCCAGCGACTGAATCCCGCGCTTCTGGCACTCAGCAACGACGTACGCAAAGTGGCGGGCCTGCTCGGCGGTGATGTGCATAAAATTCGGAGTCAGCGCGGCTTGAACAATGGATACCCAGAAGCTGTTTGGGAACCCCCGACTCGTCCACCCATGTAGTGTGGATGCACCATCTTTCCACTTCTCCGTGATGGACAGGCCGTCGCGACCGTATATCTTAATACCAGTCTTGTGGGACCAATCATTTGCGAGCTCAAAGCCGGTGGCGTAGATGAGGCAGTCGAGGTCGTACTCTTGCGACGACGCCTTTTTCCGTCAGGCGGTCGACGCCTTGGCCTTTTGTGTCTACGAGCGTGACGCTGGGTCGATTGAAGGACTGCAGGTATTCGTCATGGAAGCAGGGACGTTTGCAGAACTGGTTGTACCACGGTTTCAGGGCGTCGGCGGTTGCTTTGTCCTTGACTACTTCGTCGGTGCGTGCACTTATGCTTTCCATCTTTTCGAAGTCGGCGAGCTGAATTTTGGCGGCAAATTCGATGGGGTTGGATCGGTCGCCTTTAGCTGTCATCAGGGAGCGGAATATGTCTGTCCATCGGTCGCCAACTAGGTCTTCGGGCTCGTCGTTACCGTTGATGAGGCTGTCGAAATTGTCCATGCGGCCTTTTTGCCATCCTGGTTTGAGAGACTTTGCCCATTCTTCGTCAGTACTTCTGTTGCCGCGGATGTCGATCGACGATGGAGTACGCTGCAAGACGTAGACTTGCTTTGCCCACTCGCCCAGATGAGGTACGATTTGGATTGCAGTGGCGCCTGTACCAATGATACCCACGCGCTTGTCTTTGAGCTTGTGCAGATTACCAGAAGGGTTGCCACCAGTGTAGTCAAAGTCCCAGCGCGAGGAGTGGAAGGCGCGACCTTTGAATTCATCGAGCCCCTTCAAGCCAGGGAGTTTAGGTCTATGCAGTGGCCCAGCAGCTGGGATGACGAACCTTGACTTGATCACATCACCGCGTGATGTGTGTGTCGTCCACTTAGCCTCTTCCTCGTTCCATTGCATCTCACCAACCTCAGTCTGGAATAAGGCCTTGGAGTAAAGATCGGATTTTTCGCCAATCATGCGTGAATGCTTCAGCAGCTCTTCCGCTTTGGCATACTTCTTTGTAGGCATGTACCTGACCTCCTCGAGCAGCGGCATGTAAATGTAAGACTCGATATCGCACTGAGCGCCTGGATATCTATTCCAGTACCTGGCTCATTAGCACACGTGTCAAAACACTCTTTGAATCTGACACACCAAGTACCACCGAAATCGCCAGCTTTCTCGATGATTCTGAAGTTCTTCACGCCAGCCTCAATCAACCTTACTGCAACTACCTGAGCTCCGTACCCCCCTCCAACAATCACGACACCCGTCTCTTCCTCGATAGGGGCACGTGTGAAGCCAGGCTCGACCCATGGGTCTTTTAGATAGCGCGAGAGCTTGCCATCGAGGAGCGTGTATTGCTCGACGCCTTCGTCGCGGGCGAGGCGCCTGTCGCGTTCCGCGAGGTATTTCTCTTTGAGTGCAGCTGGATCAAAGGGGAGCGGTTGTGTCTGCACAACGTCGTCGATCTTGATGTCGACTGATAGTTTGTCTGTGAGCGGGATAGGCACCTCGGTGATGGGTGCGGGTGCAACAATCTTTGCTGAGGCCATGGCCGATGTGTTCTGAAGAGGATGCTAGAGCGTTGTGATAGTTTCAACAGCCTTTATGACAACGGCCCAACCACTTTGTGTAAGCACTAGGCTCTCATGTGTTGCTTTGTGCTAAGAAGTATCCGATGCTTTCAGCCGCGGTACGCACATAGCCTGAACGTAGCTTCCCCACTCGCAGTTACACCAGGCCTTCAATCCCTCCGCCCAATCGCGATGAGATGCGCTACACAATCAAGTCTTGGGGAACGCCACGAAGCTGCACTTGATTGAGTGCGCACTCATTCTAGCGACTCGAGGCCGAGGGTGGCATAGTGATGTTGCATGTCGTCGGGTAGGAGTAGATTGTGGGGTAGCTTGTGTCATTGTTGACTAGCGCTGTACGAGTCGCTCGTGTTCTCCTGTGCGTTTTTCATGAGTAGTAGCAGCAGGAAAACATGGACAAGTGCGTTGTCGATGCAGTTCCTCCACGGGGTTGTCAAACATCGTGATGTCTCGAGTGGATCATGGTTATGAAACTCGTGTAGTGCAAAGGTGTAGTTGGAACGCATCATCATGCAAAAGCATAGAGACAAGATATGATCTCAAAGTAAGTTATGCATTACTATGGATGCCCGTCTTCGACCGCGTGCGCGATAGCGCTACATCCATGTCGTTTCATCAGCATTATTGGATTCGACGTTTCTGCACTGCACGTCTTCGATCGCGGGGCGATAGCGTTGCAGTTTGATGTCTGGGGATGTATGTCTTCGACCGGCGGTGCAGTAGCATTCCATCCCACCCTCCGTATCGTACAGACGCATGTCTTTGACCGTCTGGCGGTAGCATTGCGTCTTCGAGGTGTTAGAACGCGCGTCTTTTATCAGTATACTCGGCCGATAGCGCGGCGTCCTCTTGGGCACTTGCACGTCTAGTAGACGTAAGGGATGATCCTGTATGGGACAAGCTCCACGTATCGGTCCCAGTCCTTGCCGTACTTTCTCCTGCACTTCTCCTCGTCGCGGCGCTCGCGGTGAATGAGCAGGACGGCAAAGTACACCATGAAGAAGTAGGTGAAGATCATGCCCCAGCCCTTGGCGCCGTCGGGGACGACGTATCTTCCGTAGCTGTTCTTGAAAAAGTATGCGTCGCTCTGAGCGGCCTGAATGGGATGCTGGGCGACGTCGCGGATCACGTAGCCAGAGAGGGCAGTGGGCAGGACGTAGGACCAGCTCATGAACCAGTCACCGAGGTAGTTGATGTGACGTGCCGTGCCCCACCAGCCAGACACAAGAAGACGAGACCCAGCAGCAGTCTCAATGTATTTGAGGTGCTTGACGCGCGGGTCGTCGGGGTTTGTGCGGAAGCGGTTCTTCTCATTGTTGACGGCGCGGAAGATGTAGTAGCCAATACCCTGAACTGCGAGGACGGCGATAATACCCTGGAGGCCAAGATCGACGGGGTAGACGGAGAGGTAGCGAGCTTGGAGACTGTAGGTGAAGGGAACCCAGACGAGGTCGCCAAAGGAAAGCATCATGCCAAAGCCGTCGGCGATAAGATCGATGGTGGTGAGAATGGCAGGCTCCATGTAGAGGGCATCAAAGGTGTAAATGGCTTGCGCGGCGGTAACCAGGATAATGGAGTCAGTAACACGGCCGTGGTTGCGGTACTGCTTCATGATAAAGGCAAGGTCCATGATGATCCAGCCCAGCATACCGGGGCGCAGCTCGCACCAAGCCTTGATGTCGACCTCGCCAAAGATGGGGAGCACGACACGTGGGTTCAGCTCACGACCGATGAACCAGTCGTAGAGGACGTTGCCAGAGTGACCGCCAGCAGCAAGCTCACGCATGCCGGGGTCTTTGGGGTGCTTAACGCCGAAAGAGCGGACATAGACGTAAGTGGCCAGGAAGTAGGAGATGAGGATGTTGGTGGTCAGGATGCCGACGTAGTTGTCGGTGATGAAGGTCCAGACAGCCCAGTCGGCGCCGTACATGACGGTGCCAGCGGCCAAGCCAGCCATGGTGACAATGGCGGAGCTGAAGGCTGGGTGTTGTTAATTGTGTGCAGAGGTCAGACAAGACGAGCAACATACCATTGAAGCGGTAGTCCAGCTTTCCACCACTCCTAAGCTCAGTGCCTTTGACCTCAGTGGCGGGCAGGAAGGTGTGAAGGGTGAGGCTGAGCAAGTAGTAAGCTAGCGTTCCCAGGACAGCATTGGTGTTGAGCAGGCCGTCCACACCGGTCCAGCCAACTTCCTTCTTCAGCTGGTCAAAGGTGAAGTTGGAGGGGGACAGCAGGATGGGTGCTGGGCAGCCTGAGATGTCGTTGCACAGGAAGGTGAAGACGTAGACCAGAACAGGGAGGCCGAAGGAGATGACAAAGGCACCAGGGCTGGACAGGTGTTAGCGTTTGCTGGTGGGTGGAATGTTATAATGGCACGTACGGTCCAAGAAATTCGTAGCCATGAGGCTTCTCGGCAAGTGCCTTGTCGACTTTTGATTTGGGCGCCATGTCTGTAGGTTGTTGTTCTGCTCTTTCACGCGACTCACTACGGTCGGTAAGCTGTTGTTCTGCTCTTTCAACGCGACTCAATAAGACGAGTAAGCTGTTGTTCTGCTCTTTCAACGCGACTCAATAGGGGCCAGGAAACAAGACGACTCGCAGCACTTTCAACACGAGCGTGGGCTTGGTGACGGTCTAGACAAGCTGCACAGCAGAAGTGAACAGCACGGGAGATGGGCAGCTATGTACGCCTTCAGCTTCAGAAGTCGAACGAGCAAAACCCAAGCCGGGTGCTGCGAGTCCGTAATGACGCGTAGAGCTACGGCGGACGCTAGTGTGCTTTTGGAGACACGCTAAGGCTCGATCGAGACGCGACAGACAGGGATGGTTGATCGGCGGGCGATGATGCAGGGCAGCTCCGGACAAACGTGTTGCTACGGAAGGTACGAAGGACTTTGTATGGAACGAAGGGCGGCCAGCATCTTGATCCTCGACCCACGACTATCATCTTGATTCTCGATTGACGGCCATCATCTTGATTCTTGATTCACGGCCAGCGTCTTGATTCTTGATTCACGGCCAGCGCCTTGATTCTCGATTCACGGCCGGCGTCTTGATTCTCGATTTACGACCAGCATCTTAGTTCTTGATTCTTGATCCTTGATCCTTCATCTCTGATCCACGACCAGCATCTCCACTCGACTTCATCTCGACAGCCGCCAAGATGAAGTCAGCACTCACCTCGCTGCTCTTCCTGCTCGCGTCGACGCTCCCGCTGGCGGCGGCGGCGAGCGACAAGCCGCTCAAGCCGTGCACCGTCGTGTCGCCGACGACGGAGCGCTTCTTCGACCTGAACGGGCTGCGCCGGACGCTGCCTGAGGAGGGCAAGAAGAAAAAGGAGGGCGACGAGGGCAGCTGGCACGCCAAGGGCTACGACTACGGCGCCAACTTCACCGTCAACTTCTGCGGGCCCGTCGTCGAGGAGCTGAGCGACGTGCAGGACCTGGACAAGAAGCTGTGGCGCAACGTGAGCGCCTTCTACGAGAGGGGCGACCGCCAGTATGCGATTGGGTGAGTGCTGCGCCCAGGCGTGGAAGAGAGGAGAGGAGGAGAGGAGACGGCGTGGTCATGGAGCTCTATACTGACCATGCATCCAGCCTCGAGAACTCGGAGCCCATCTTCCGCGGCAAGAAGCTCATCCTCAACTACACCGGCGGCTCGCTATGTCCCTCGACCTCATCCAAGCGCTCCCCCGTTCAGCTGCCGCGCGAGATTATTGGCGGCGACGACGATGACGACAAGAAGCACAAGGGCGACGGCGACAGCGACAGCGACAGCGACAGCGACAAGAAGAAGAAGCCCTCGACAGACAAGTCGGAGCGCCGCAAGACGACCATCATCTCGCTGCTCTGCGAGTCAGACCCGCTCGGCAAGAGCAGCATCTCGTTTGTTGCCGCCGTCGACGACTGCACCTACTTCTTCGAGGGCCGCTCGCGCTTCGCCTGCGGAAGCGTGCACGCCGAGACGCAGACGCTGAGTCCCAGCGGTGTCTTTGGCGTCATTGCCCTGATCGCCGTGCTGGTCTACTTTGTCGGTGGCTGCGTCTACCAGCGCACCGTCATGCACCAGCGAGGATGGAGACAGCTGCCCAACTACGCCATGTGGGCCGGCATCTGGCGGTTCTTCTCGGTATGTCTACCGACGCGTTACCGGCAGGGCAAGTACTGACCCGCACAGGACATGTTCATCATCCTCACGTCCTCGTGCGCGCGCTTCATGCCCTCGCGCCGCGGCTACAGTCGCGTCTCGCTGGACGCCGACAGCAGAGGTCGTGGCCGCCGGGACGAGAGCGAGAACAGGCTGATAGACAACCTCGACGAGGAGTGGGACGACTAGATGCGCGATGAATGGGTTTCTTTTGGTTACGACACGGATGTATAGGCGTTCAAAAGGGATGACAGATAGACTTGTGCAAGAGTTATGCAACGTCGATATAGGGAATGCCATAGGCTGGCTCTCATTCTTTGACTTGATCTGCAATGCTCTTTTTACTGTGTACGTTTGTGGTGGACGTGCTGCGCGGGAAGTATTGCCACATTGGTCCAACGCTTCCCTCGACTCTCACACCATGCTGACCCTGATGTGACGAGGCTGAAGATTGTTTTTGCAAGCCTCAATCAGCATAGTCTACGAGTGTAGAGAATAGCGGTTTACTAGTCGATGGTATTGTACAAGTCAAACATGTTCTACCTCGATATACTATGTACTACGTAAGACAGGCACCAGCATGTGAACCCCCGAGTCGCCGCAGCCGAGGTGACTCGCGCGTCACCCCAGTTCCTAGTCGCGCCTCCATGGAGCATATCATCCCGGCTCCGCATTCGATCGCATCATGCACGTTGCCCGCGAGCGAGCGCCTGCCTGCCTGCAATACCCGGGTTTGGGCATTTGCATTGCGCACACGACCATTGCCGCACGCTGAATTGCTGTGGATGAACGGAGCCTTTACATCTGGGGTCCCACGAGTGGGGCGCTGTCAACCCTCGTCATGGCCGACTCAGTAGGTGCGTACAGCGAGACTGACATGCCTGACATGCAGTGGCAACGACACGCAGTGGCAACGACATGCAGTGACAACGACAACGAGAACGCCCACGCCCACGAGCCCGCACCGCACCTCGACGCCCCCCCCGCCCGCGGCACCC
>SATY01001149.1:0-11746 GCA_004335155.1 Ascochyta viciae
ATTTTAGTGCTACAGGCAGAGGGATTAGGCTTGTTTTAGTTAGTGCTTTTTGCTGTATACCCCTCTTTGTTGTGTCTTTTTAAACTAAATAAATTATAGCTATATAAAAGAAGTTATTTAATTTATATTAAGTGTATTATATACTATAATTCTAAGTGTTAATGCGCTTAAAGTTGCAGATTAACTTAATTCCACAACAACTATTCCTAACAGGGGTAGCCTCTTATTTCTCACCTACAAGAGGGAGGAAATGCTACTATTAACACTACCTTTACCTAGCATAATTGTTATTATTATCACTATTATTATAAATTACCCTACTATTACAAAATTTTATAAGAAATATAGTTACTTTGCTTACACTCTATATAAACACGCTATACTCTCTAGCAAAGTACTTACGCATCTACAAGAACTTTACTAGCACAAGGTAACACTAAGAGAGCAGCATGTGTTGCGGTAGCATGTAGACAATATAACACTGCAACAAAATGTTAAGAAAGAGTACACAGACTTTATTATAGCAGCTACTAGGACTAATAAAGCATTCCTAACCCTTAAGCTCTATAAAAGATGCTACTAATGCAAGCACTGCTTCTACATTACAACTAGTACTTCTGCAGCATCTAATATAAAGGGCTACGTTTGCAAGATACACTTACTTTCTTCTACTAAAGAGACTAATACAACTTTAGCTAATAAGTAGTATCTTAACTAGATATCTATAGTCTACAGCTAAAGATTCTTTATTGCTCTCTCTAAAGAGGCAGTACAACTTAGCGTTACCTAGTTCTTCTATGTTAAAGAACTTAATTATGTTTATTTACCTCTAACAGTATCTCTTTAACTAATAGCAACTAACAAGCACACTCTGCAACTAGACAACAATATAACAGCTACTAAAAACAACTATAAAGCTATAAGTGCGTTAGACAAACTATAACTATAGCTAGAAAGTGCAATACAATAGGCAAAACAAGATTAATAGAAATAGATAAGTAGTATACCTATAGTGCCTAACCTATTGTTGTTAGATAACGAGCTTAGAAATAACTAGGAGATAGATTATTAATTTATATGTAGATGTCTACTTAGGTTACTATTTATATGCTTATTAAGCGTCCTGTGCACCTATTAGCTAATTGCTTA
Source organism: Ascochyta viciae (assembly GCA_004335155.1). Taxonomy (NCBI): domain Eukaryota; kingdom Fungi; phylum Ascomycota; class Dothideomycetes; order Pleosporales; family Didymellaceae; genus Ascochyta; species Ascochyta viciae. Next base: position 1,150 of record SATY01001149.1, read on the forward strand.
GAATATCTAATATAGACAATCTACCTGTTGTATACATAGCATAAGCAAGGAGAGATTTAAATCTATTAGTAAGTTGGCCTAACCTTAGTTAGAGTGGATCTAGGTAAGCTAAGCTTCTAGTAAGTAGATCTAGCGTTTAGTAGCGTTGCAACACACCCCCTAGGCAAGTTAAGCACATAAGACTTGCTTATTTAAGAGCTTACGCTGTTTTTATTAAGGCGTGTGTTATGTGTGCTAAGGAATTATTAAGTAAGCTTCCTACAACACTAATCTGTTGCTTATTTTACCTTCTTATTTTAGTATAACTCTAAGCTATAGTTAAGGTTAGTACTCTATAATTAATCTACATCTACATTTACTGCTTAAACATAAATGCCTATAGAAACGTTCTGCTGCGTAGTAGGCGTATACTGCTGCTATGTCTACTGCCTACTCTACTGCCTGCTCTGCTGCCTGCTCGCGCTCTGCCTTGCTTATTGTCTCCTCCCCCTTAAGCTCTCTAAGCTTACTGGTAGCTTCCCCCCTAGGCTTGCTACCCTGCTAGCTCTTGCCTTTGCCCTCGCCCCCTTGCACGCTGTTGCCGCCTCCTAGCTCTAACAAGCATATAGCGTCCTTACTCTCTACTCCTGCCTCTAGCGCCTGTGGCGCTAAAACAGCCTAGTGTAGTAAGTTCTGCCTAGAGTACATTAATAGTGCTGTTGCTAGTTGTTTAGATAAGCAGTGCTTTAATTACTTAGGTAGTAGCTTCTACTGCTAGCGCTGCGCCTCTAGGTATAATTACAACACCTAGTAAGTAATCTGCCTACTTACTTATCTGTTAATTATATGCTAATACACATAGCTCCTCTCTTACTCTCTCTAAAGCCTGTAAGCTTTTAGCAGCTCTGTAGGCTAATTATTAGTCTATAGAATCAGCCCTTAGGAAACTAAGAGTTAAGCTTTATGCAGTGTTAGTAGTAGCTAAGGTAGTAGTTGTTACCTATAACTCTCTTCTTCTGCCTGCCTTCTCTGCCTCTGCCTCTAAGGACGAGCTGCTTCTGCCCCTACCTGTTGCTCCCGCCGCTGCTGCCTCTGCTAACTAGATCTGCGCTCTTAGTAAGCGCTTCAAGCAGACCGCTAGCAAGCTTATTAATAAACTTATTAATAAGTTTATTAGTAATCTACTTAATTGTAGTTAGATTAGGCCTAAGGCTACAGAGCTTTGCTCCTTAATAATACTCTATTCTCTCTCCTAATCTATATGTGTGCCTGTGCCTTGCTCTTTTGTATCTGTTATAATTATATCCTTAAAGTTAAGCTAGGCTCTAAACCTCTTAAACTGTTGCCTTAATAGACTTTTTATTAATCTATCTGCTAGCATACTATTAGTTAGGAGGTAGAGCACTTTAAATATACCTGCAGCATGCTCTTATTATAACTACATATTTTGTATATCTATATAGCGCAGCTGTGTTGTTATACGCTTGTTCTCTCTAACTACTAGTCTAATTGTTTGCTAGTTGTTATAGAATATTGTCTAGGCAGCTTCTAGGATTGGTATAAGCTTAGTAAATAGCTGTTTAAGCGCTATAGTCTCTTTAGCAACATGCTCTAGCGCTAGAAGCTCTGCTTTAGTAGTGGAGGTAGTAATAGTAGCCTACTAAGACGCCTTCTAAACTATCAGCCTACTAAAGAGCATTATAAGGTACCTATAAGAAGATTGCTAAGTCTTAACATTATCTGCAAACAACGTGTTACTACAAATAAGCAGCTTAGCTCTACTATACCCGCTATATTAGATTAACTAATACCTAGTTTAGTATAAGTAGACAATTGTCTAGTGTACTACTTTAAAGTGCTCCTTACTTAAATTAGTAAGGTATAGGGATAGTTTAGCTGCTGTAAACACTACATCTAGTTATAGCATAATTATAGTGTACAGCACTAATCTAACTCTCTCTTAATAGCTCTTAATCTCCTGCTGAGTAGCTTCTCTAGTGCTTTTTACTAGATCTATAGTAGGGAGCAGGGTATGTAAGAAGAGTCTAGTTTTGTTAAGATTAAACTTTTTAGCAATTTTATTAATATACTTGTTATAAACGAGCGTTATAGTCTACTGTTCCTAGTTCCTAAGTACTCTAATATTAAGAAACTACTAGACTAGGCCTTAATCTTTAATTATATAGGCTGCTGCGATTGTATCTACAATATGCTTTGCTTCTAAGATCTAGGTAGAGTAGTATATTACTAGTGTATTATTAACGTAGAAGAGCAGCAGTATCTAATATAACTTAGCTTATATAAGTTGTAGCACAGTGTTTGCACTGCTAGCATAAGGTTCTATTAATCCTTACGTTTTAGGTGTTCTTTACAAGTGCCTAGAGCGCTGTAGGTCCTAGATGCCTAGCTTAGGCGTGCTATAGATCCTTATTGTTAGATCTAGAGTAGGTAGTCTACAATCTAAGCTTCTAAGTAGATAGAGTTACGCTTATTACAACTAAATAGATTAACAATAGCTTGTATTCTATAAAAGTAAGGTTATAATAGCGTGTTAGAGTAGCTAATACAACGCTCTTTTGCAGTAAGCTAATACGCAGTGTTAAGTCTAGTCCTAAGTACTATACACCTGCCTTCTTCAATTAAGCTTCTAATATAATATTAACGTGAAATCCCTCTACTACAGCAACGTTTTAAAGAATTAGATTCTCTGTACGTTCCCTGCTTGTTCTATTTAGCGCTTTCTTAATTACTCTAGTGCTAGTTCCTGAGATTAGGAAGGATTAGGTGCTAGCCTCTACACAAGTAAGCTTCTTAGCTTTCTAGAAAGTGGTGGGGTTAATAAGCTTAAGCTTATTAACCAAGTGGAGTGCTGCTCTATTGTTAAGAATAGTGCTGTCTAATAGGGGATAAGCGTTGAAATCTATAGTTAAGTAGATCTCTTGCTCTATAGATTGAGATCCTATTAAGTTAGGGTCTATTAGTGCTGCTGTGATTAATCTAGGGTAGTTGCCCCTGCTTATTGCAGCATTACTATCCTTTATCTATCCCTTCTTAATTACCTCGCTCTTCTAGTCCTTGTACCTAGGTTTATTAAGGTGTTTCAGAATCTCTTTCTTAACTTAATTGCTAGGGGTAAATGGTTTACCTATAAGAGCTCCCTCTAGTAGGTTATAGTTAATTAGCTTCTAGAAGTGTAATCTTCTACATAGGCAGTTAATCTTAACTTAGTTAAGTTAGTTGTTTAATGTTAACTGTGTCTAAGCTAGTTAACCTATAGTAGCGAAGACCTTGCCTAAGCTATAGGGAGCTTAAATAGAGTGCTCTTAAAGGAGACCTAAATACACTCTGCTAACTTTATCTAGAGTAAGCGTCTTATTACCTAGTACTAAGTTCTAGATAATAGACTGTTGCATAGCTCTAGACTAGTCTAATGCTATCTTTGTTAGAGAGTCTAAGAAGTTGTGTACTGTAAGCTCGCTCTCTACGTTAGTGATTTTAAGAGCTTTAGCCTTGCTGTACAGGAAGTTCTATTCCTAGTGCTACTTCTTAGGATTCTGCTAACCCTGCCTAGCCTTCTAGAGGTGAGCTTAGTACTAAGCACGTACTAAGTTCTTCTTTGTAAGGCAGACTTCACAAGCACAAAAGGAAGCGATCTAGAAAGCTAATATATTTAAGAAGGAGTAAACAAAATAGCAGACAGAGAGCTACGAGAGGGCAGAGATAGCTACCTACTTATAGTAGGTAGTCCTAGGCTCCTAGGCTAGAAGTAGAAGGAGGCCTATGCTCTAAAAGTAAAGTGAAAGTTAGCAGGATGGATTCTGCTAAGTTAGATAAGCACTACTAGTAGGTTGTGCTATCTAACTATAGCAGAAGTCCTAACACGTGCCCCCTCCTTGCAAATAAGCGAAAGTCCTCTAACCTAATCTAATCTACAGGTGCTGTATAGCTGCTAGTAACTAGAGAAGAGAAGGAGAAAGAGAAGGGAATAGAAAAGCAAATAGTACAGTAGTTAAGAAACTGTAGAGAAAACCTAGCAGTAGTTAACATAGAATTAAGGTTTATAGTTTATATAGCGCTGCGCATGTCTCCCTAGATTCCTATACAAAAAACTAACCTCTAAGATTTTTTCTGCTGCACAAACCCTGCGACACAAAAGTTGTGCCTAAAGTTGTTTAGAACTTATATAAGAAGAGCAAGTGAGCCTAATAGCAATCTTGCCCAGCTTAATAGAGGTTTAACTAATCTAAGCTAGCAACAGCTAGGTTAGGTGTGCTTTAATAGTAGGATTAGTTTAGTTGTAGTGTCCTATGGGCAACGTGTAGGCGTTAAGGTAGCATATAGTCTTTGCTAAAAAGCAAGAGAGCGCTGTTATTAACATGCTAAAAGTAGCCTAATATTATACTAAACCTTAAGCAAGTTTCTAATTGTAGTGTCTTAAAGGCAATGTGTAGGTGTTAATGTAGCGTGTAGTCTTCGCTAAAAGGCAAGGGAACGCTGTTATTAATTTGCGAAAAGTAGCCTAATATAACGCTTAACTGTAGCAATCCTACATAGAGGTATAATAACTCGCTATTTGTAGTCGCTAAGGTTTCTAAAATAGTTACTAATAAAGGCGGCTTTAGTTTGTAGGGCCTAGTTTGCAGGCATCTTAAGACTAGGGGGCTTTAGCTTGTCTAGATACTTGTAGTGATACAAGAACGCGTTATAGTGTTTAAAGTGTTATTTAGTAGGTTCCTATGTTGGCGATAGGTTATTAGACTACTTAATTAGATACTCCTAGGTTCCTTAGCGCCTGCAGCAGTTAATAAACTCCTTAACAAACTACTCTTGTGTGACATTGCCCTAATTATCAACAATATCCACAGGTTCTGGTTTGGGGGTAGCTTAATCTAGTAGCCTGTCCTAAGGCGCTTCTTAGAGCAAATTAGGATAGAACACTAGAAACATACCTTTTAAAATTATTTCTTTAGGTAGCTAGAGCTTATAAGCGGCCCTGTTGTAAATAACCAAAGTAACTAGATACAGCCTAGTGTATTTATAAATAAGCTTTTTTAAGGGTTAAGCAGTGCTCTAGTTCTAGGTTAATACCTAAACTAAGTCTCTAATGTTGTATTTTAGTGTTTGTTGTTAGTGGGCGTTGGCCTGTGTTTGTTGCTCTTGTTGTGCCTAGGTTAGCTAAATCTTTAGGTACTCTAAAAGATTAGCATAGGTTTAAAGGATCTCATCTGCTCTTAGGATTTAATCTTTAGCGTCTCTAGAGAGCAACTTAGTGTTTAAATAGTCTTTGCTAGGGTGAATCCTGCTGCGTAGGTGATAGCCAAGATCCACAAAGAAGAGAGTAAGACTAGTAGATAAGTTAACAGTGTTATTAACCTAAAACTCTACTAAGTGCAGCTATGCTACCTAGTTGTCTTGCGTGTAATTAATGTATTTGTAAAGATAAATTTCAATGCTCTAATTAGCGCGTTCTGTTTAGCCATCTATTTAGAGGTAATAGGCAGTAGACAGTTTAGCTTAAATATTAAGGCGCTTACAGACGCGTCTCTAGAATTTGTTAACAAATAAAGTACTATAATTAGATACAATAGTGCAAGGCAATCTATGCAGGCAAAAGATTTACATAAAGTAATAAGCAAATTCCTTTAATAAGCGGCTAACTAAGGGAAAGAAGTGCTGCTGTTTAGTAAGTTAATCAACTACTACTAGAAGATTAGTGTAAATTTATCTTTTAAGTGTAGAAGGTGGCAGGTCTTAAATATAATCTATAGAAACGTCTGCCTATTGTGCATTAGGTATAGGCATAGATTAAAGGTAGCTATTATATGCTTCCCTAGAAGGTTAGGCGCGTTTACACACTACGCATAACTAGTAGTACTTCTTAATTAACTGCGCAAGACTAGGCTAGTAGTACTAATAAATTATTAAGTAAAATGTAGCTCTAGTTCCCTTGTAGCCTGCAATCTTATAATTATAGCAAAGGTTAAAAACTAGCAGCAGAGGCAGGCGTCTAGTAGTATATACAGGCACATTTTTTTAAAGAATAATTGTTAGTAATCCCCCTCTCTAATAGTGTGACAGTCTAAGAGTGAAACATAGTAGCTGTTCTTCTAGAACTATAAGCTAAGCTTGTAGTCGCCTTAATCTAAGGCAGTAAATATCTTTTAAGCAGTAGAGTTAGTAGCGTAGGCTTTGTTAAGCATTTCTTCTATTAAACGCAGGTCTTCTAAATAAGGGGGCAGTCCTAATGTTACTATTCTGTCAATATTGTTAATAGGCTCTTTATTGTCTATATTAGGGTTAGGCGCTAGGCTTTAGGTAGTACAGAGTTGAGCCACTGCTTAAGCATCTAGGGCAACAAATAAGGAATTCTATTTAGGAGAAAGTGATAAGGCCTGCAGAGTAGCCTGAATTGCAGGTGCTATACTAGGAGACAGGTGTTTTAATTATAAAACAATCTAATAAGTATTAATAAGTCTTGTATTGTTTTTGTCTTTAGGAACGTCCTAGGTCTGCTAGCTAAGGGCGTCTACTTTGCTATTCGTCTCTCCTAGTGCGTAAATAATCTTAAAGTCAAATTAAAAGAGAAAAAGTAACTAGCAGGCTTGCCTTTAATTAAGTTTCTTAGTAGTTATAAACATTTCTAGGTTCTTATAATTAGTTATAACCTAGATTAGGTATAGAGAGCCTATAAGTTCAGGCTCTTATTCTTTAAATGCTTAAACAATAGCTATTAGTTCTATGTTATAGATGTTGTAATTGCATTTAGCAGGGGAGTGTTCTTTTAAAAAGAATGCTACAGGTTGCAGAGTGCCTTTAGTGTTGCGTTGTTTTATAACTCCACTAGTAGACTACCTAGAAGAGTTAGTAGAAACAAAGATTGGCTAACTAGGGTTAAAATGCCGCAAGACTAAGTTAACTATAAAAGCTTTCTTTAGTTAGGCAAAAGCGTTAATGTAGGCCTATGTAGGTTTGAATTTCTTATACTACACTGTGTAATAGAGCTTGTTAGGGTCTTTTTATAATAGTTTAGCAATAATAGTAGACTTAACAGCTTGTGTAAGCAGAAGGGCGATAGAGGAGTAGCCCTAAATAAATTGTTGATAAAATCTAGTAAATCTAAGAAATAAAAGAATATTAGGCACTGTTTAGGGCATCTCCTATTCTTAAATAGCCTGAATCTTGTTAGGGTCTATTTGTACGCCTTAATCTGTAATAATCATGCTAAGAAACTTAACTTAGTTCTTGTGGAATTCAGACTTCTTAGGGTCAACATAGAATCTATGTTCCTTAAGGCAGCTAAGAACTTGTTTAACGTGCGCTTTGTGTTCCTAGAGGGTATTAGAATATACTAATACATTATCTAGATAAGCAGTTCAGAATTAGTCTAAGTATTTAAAAAGTGCTTTGTTAATAGCTTATTAAAATGTTGCAGGAGCGTTGCATAGACTAAAAAGCATAACTTTGTACTAATAGGTGCCCTTTTAAGTAGAGAATGCAGTAAGCTATTCTAAGCTAGGTTTTATGCGAATTTGATAGAAGGCGTAAATAACATTAAACTTTAAGAAGAACTTAGCTTTATTAAGGTGTGCTATAGTCTCTTAAAAAAAAAGAATAAAGTAGCAGTCTTTAACTATAGCTTAGTTTAATTCTTAATAATCTACGCATACACGCAGGCCACTGCCTAGCTTAGCTACAATAAGGAGATTATTTTAAGCTAAGGAGTTGCAGCGCTTAATAAATCCTCTAGACTTGTTTTCCTTAATGTAATGTTTAATAGCCTTCATTTGTTGTCCTAAAAAAGGTTGAAGGTGGTAGTTAGGTAGGTCTGTGCCTAGTTTAAGTTTAATTTTATAGTTATAATTGCTATAATTAGGCAGTGTTTTGGCTGCAGCTTACTTAAAAGTAGGAATAAAGTTAGCATATTCCTCTAATTCTTCTACAGTAAGCAAGTCAGAGAGTAGGGGGTCTTTTAGAGGCTAGAAAAATTTGTTAAAGTTATTATTAGCTAAAGCTCTCCTAGCAGTGGTGGTGTCTACTTGTTAAATAACAAAGACTAGATGCCTAGGTCTTTTGCTATAGAGACGAATAGCCTTAGCTAAAACTAAGCGCAGGTTAACTAATTTATTAGTATATATTACTGCGCTAGTAGGGCTGAGTTTAGGTTAAGTAGATCTTCTATTTTAGAGTTTTCCTAAACTAGACTACAATAATTGTAGAAGCTTAGTGTCTAACTTAGAGCCCTTACACAGCAACAGAGGAGTTTAAGATGTAGTGTTATAGTGTCTAGAGCAATATTTGTTGCTAAAACAGATAGAGCAGTTGTGCTATAAGACTAAGAGATTGTAAATAGCCCTCTAGTAGAATCCTAAGATAAGTTGAAAGGATCTGTAATTATTTATAACATAGGCTCTAGTGCGTTCTAAGTAATAGCCTAATTAGAGGTAAAACTCAGCACAGTAGGTAATAGTCTTAGAGGGTTAACTATTGTATCCTTAGCAGATAATTAGAGTAGCTAAAGGGATAAGGTAAAGAGCCTTAGTGTGTTCTAGAAATTTGCGCAATATAAAGCTAGAATTAGCCCTATTGTTAGCTAAAGCGCAGATCCTGTGTAGAGTATTGTTATTACGTCCTAAGAAAGCTAAGAAGGCAAGTTAATTGTAATGTTGTAGGCTGTCTTTAGTTTAGTTCTATTTGCTACTAGCTTTTTGAAGTACAGTATTGGCCTCTGCTGAACCTAACTAAGGAGAAAACAGGTTCTCAGAGCGTACTTATTAGTGAACTAACCTTAAGTAGTAACTTAAACTTAAGGGCTCTAGTTCTCTAACTTAGAGGCAGAGTTATTATCTAAGGATTTAAAAAATTTGTCCTTAGTGTTATCTCTTAGGTTGTCTAAAGTAGCTATGTGTTAGTTTGTTAGTTTATCCTAAGAAACAGCTAAAGATAGTGCTTTAGGCTTTAGTGGTTCTAGACATTAGTTGGACTTATAGCCCTTAAGTCCACAGTTGAAACAAGTAAATTTGTTAGAGAGATTAGAAGAGTAGTCCTTAGAGCAGCAAGAGCGAGTATCCTTAGCCTTATAAGCAGATGTGGGTTAAGCTAGGATAGCAGTAGCAGGTAGTACTAGCAGATTGTTGCAAGTGGTCAACTAACTGCGTAGAGCAGAGCAACTAGGCCAATTACCTATAAAATCTTAAGTTGTTAGCTTCTTAGAGATAAGAGCATAGTTAGAAAAGAAGGTGCTAAGCTGTTTGTAATATTCCTGTAGGCTAGAGAGAGACTTCTTATAGGAAACACTAGCTATAGAACAGCAGCAAAAATCTAGTAGTTTAGCCTACAGGCAGTAGTAGTGGGTTTTAGGAGACTAGTTAAGCTGCTAAGCAAAGTGTTCTATCTTAGTACAAAAGACAGAGAAAGCAATTAAAGCATTAGCAATGTCTGTTAAGGGAAAGCGAGGAAAGATAAAGGTGTTAAAAGAGCGTTTAGTAGACCTAAAGGTGTCTTTGTCCCTATAGACATCCTATAAGCAATAAATGCAGTCTATAGGTTCAGAATAGAGGCAACTAAACCTAGATAGATCTTAGAGCAAGGCGTAAGTAGGGTCTTAAGTGTAAACTATAAGAAAGTCTGTGCAATTACTAGAGTGCTAGTAGTTACGTCCATTTGCTTGCATGTAATAAAGGCAGTTAAAGAGCTATTTATTAAAGTTGTCCTTAGGGCTAGAAAAATACTAGGGTTTCTTTATAGCCTTGTCTAGCTAGTTGTTGTATTAGTCCAGTGACTGCAGGAATCGAAAAGCGCTAGCTAATATAGGGGTTAAAGACACAGCAGACTAGCTCCTAAATAGTATAAAAGTAGTAGGAGTGTTCTAAGTAGCTAGCATAGCCTAAAATTAGTTTATAGTAGCTAGTGCATTATTGCATTGTTAGGATTGCAAAAGAATAGTATATAGCTGCTCTAAGTTGTTGTTAGGGCTAGTAAATAGTTCTTGTTCTAGCTTAGTAGACTCTAAACAAAGAGGGGTAGAGCAGCGCAAGTGCCTAAATTAAGAGGCAGGTTAAGTAGGGGCTAAGTCTTTAGCAGCTAGAATAGCGCCCTTAGCCACAATGTGATTATAGGCTAAGCAGAGCTTTTAGTAATCTAGTTTAAGTTAATTAGTCTAAGACTAGTGTGTGTTGAAAACAGTCTTAAGAGACTTATACTTAGTAACTACATAGTTATATTTGTTAACAAGTTTAGAGCAGGTGTCCTTGTACTAAGCAAGATTAGTTTTAGTTGTCTAAAGTTTAGAGGTAATATGCGAAATTCTGTCTAAGACATTATAAAAAAAACCTATAAGAAAAGAGGCTAGGATTGCTAATTAACTATAAGAAAGGCAGGAGAAGTACTAATTTAGCAAATTGTCTAAGAGCTAATAGAGGCCTAGAGATTAGATAAACTAAGATCGGCCCCCTAGTGTTCGGCCACCCCTAGTGTTCGGCCACCTTACCTAAGTAAGCTTCACTATTTTAAGTTGTAATTTTTCAACAACAACAATTACAATTGCCACTCTGTACACATAGACTAAAGCGTAAGAGCTGCTGCTGCTGCTGCCGCCTTTTTAGCTTTGTCTTCTCCTTGC